>WHPZ01581720.1:12934-30612 GCA_016617965.1 Macrosiphum rosae
ATTAAATATTGAAATTTCTTTGCCTCGTAGGATAAATGTTCAAAAAAATCGTTACAATGTACAAGAGAATTCTCCTGAAAATTACTTTAGGATTTCTCTATTTATTCCATTTATTGATAGTTTTATAAATTAACTAAATGAGTGATTTTTATCTCATAAAACTATGCTTAAAAATTTTACATGTCTTCTACCTTCCTCAAATGGCAAATTTGATGAAAATAATATAAAACAACTTATCGAAATGTACCAAGATGATTTGGATTGCGGTAAATTAGCTGCAATCGGAGAAATAAAAACATGGCAACAAAAATTTCTACAGACACAAGTTTTTCCAAAAAATGCCCTTGACGCTCTTCAAGAATGTAATGAAACGATTTTCCCATCAACTTTTAAATTGCTTCAAATCTTAGCAACCCTTCCAGTTACTACTGCCAGTAGTGAAAGGTCTTTTTCTACACTGAAACGACTGAAGACTTATTTGCGAAACACGACTTGCGAAAATAGATTAAATGGTTTGGCACTTTTGAATATTTATAGAGAAATAATATTACAGCCGGAAGACGTTTTGAATAAATTAGCCATATAAACAAGAAGAATACGTCTGATGTAAATAAATAGTAAATATTATACCTAGTTATGTTCATAATATTATTAGGATTTGATTTGTTATATTATATAATTTTATAACCTGTACAAATAAAAATTTATTAATTTTCATATTATGGTGTTTATAATATATTATAATTATAAAATATTGTACATTCACATTTCACAAGTTCAAAACTGAACTTTGTTTTTGAATAGTTCAATTGGGCAACAAATATAACGAAAACTGTAAAAGTTTAATTGTTACTTAACCCCCCCCCCCCCTTGAAAAATCCTGGCTACCTATGTAGGTCGCTAGTGTACATAGTAATAATATTATAGTACATATAGGCTACTATAGGTACTATAGTTCTGTACTAGACTCCTATAATAGGCTATAGGTACCATAGACGCAAATAGGGGGGAGGAGGGGCTTTAGGAACTGAGCCCTCCCAGAAATGTCCATAGCCCCCCCAAACATTTCCTACATTTTGTTAGTTACAGCTTATTCAATATTATTAAAGTAAGGCTTTAACCCCACCAAATCCCAAACGCTCTTTCATCTTTGTGCCTATATGATAGGTATTTATATTATGATTTATTAACTTATAGCTAGTTGTTATACGAACATCTGATAACGGATTACCTACAAAGGTTTTATAGGTAGCTCGAAATTAAATCAATTTTACAGTAATTAAAAATACTTAAAAATTAAAATTATTCATAACTCCCAATATTTTTGAAACGTTATTGTGACATCGTGCAATTAGAAATTAATAATAATAATATGTAGAATGACAATCATATTTTATGGGATTATTTACTATTACTTATTAGTTACTACATAGATACTACATAATAAGATGATGCTGGTGTACCTATAGTATATCGTATTATCGTCTATTGACAACATCTAAATTATAATATATATAGGCATAGCCATACTATTTTTTTATATATAGGTATTACTGTATATTAGGTATACTATAGCCTATAGCCTATAGGTATATAGCAGGGGTGGCTACTGGCCACTAATCTTAATTTTGGTACACGATAATTTACGAAGCTAATTCGAAGCAAGCCACATTGCTAAGAGATGTTTATAAAATAGATTATAAAATTAGGACACATTTTTTATTTTTTTAAACTAAATTAATAGTGTAAACTCATCGAGTTATATAAATAATAGAGTAGGTTAGTTATAACTAAAAAGATTTTTAACAGAGTATTATTTGGCTGTTTTGAATAAATATAAAATACAGGTCTAAAATTATATCCAATCGTAATAACTATTTTATTTTCTATAACCAATGGCAATAATACTATTATATTATGTATGTATAAAAAATTATAGTTTTTCGGGAGCCAAGTATAAATTCAACATTTATGTCGTGAAAAGGAAAAATAGTATAGCCTATATGGCATTACGGATTCTGCTGAATCTATTTATGATAATCGGACGAAAACTTTGTAGATTTGGCTGGATAATAAATGATGGCGAGACTTAAACTGTACCTATATAATATGCAAAAGTTTTCGGACTTCGGAGTCCTAACTTAATGCCTCTAACTTTAAAGGCGGGGTGATCTACTGGACAAAATCATAGCCCCCCCTCCCACCAAGACAAAAACCTAAATACGGCACTGCTCTATGCTTTTAAGCCTCTGAGGTACTATTGTCTATTATACTCAGATATAACAACTAGTTTTGCAATTATTTTCGAGTAGACAACAGGTTATCACCTAACAGGTCCGCTCACAAAACTTGAGATCCTACAGATCTCTCGTATAAGTGTATAACCTTGCCAGTTATAGTGCGAAAAGTAGTAACTATATAATTTATAGGCAGTGTAGAACCTCTCTATATACGCCTGCTGGCTCCAGTGGCCAGATACACATTTTATGCATTTGAAGTAAAAAATAATTTTGCAAATTTTCGAGATTTTAGTGAATTTTGTCAAAATTCTAATTTATAATATTTACAAATAAATCGAGTTTATGAATCTTTAAAATGTATTAACTTCTATTATAACAAGTAAGACAACTTATGAGGGAGCTTGTTTTAAAATGTCAAGCATTTTGACCCAATGAAAAAAAAAATTAAAAAGCTATAAATATCAAATGTCTATAAATAGCTTAAAATGAAAATTTTATCAAATAGAAAATTATAAAATGTACATTTTGCTTAAATTTTTAGTTATTACGGATTATAGATTTTGAATTACAATAAAATAAGAAAATATTATGAAAATCTGAGAATTTGTTAATTTATGTGTGAATATCCAATGTCGTCTAACTTCAAACGCTCATGAAAAATTTATTTGACTTTCCGATATAGGTACTTTTTTTATAAATGTAAGAAAACTCATAATTAATTTTGTATTACATTTTCAAATATTGAATATACATACACATTTTTAGATGAATTTCTAACTGAAAAATAATTTTCATATTTTCGTGATATTTTTGAATTTATTGTTCAGACGCTTAAAAAATGATTGTAGATTTCCACTCTTTTTTTTTAAATTTCACTAACAACTTAGTAGGAACCTTGTATTAAAATATTTAAGTTTTTTACTGAGCGAAATAGGTATAATCGTTTATGGTAATAATATAAAATAATTTAAATACGGGCTAATGATGATCTGCATAAATGCATATAATACCTATAGTAAGTATTGCTATTTTAAAATTTGTTTTAATTATAAAGCAGTGTGACCTAAGCTGCTATCCGTTTGGTCCTAATGCTGCAATTTAAAAATTTTTCAAACTCAATACATTCAAATTATTACGAAAAATCTCAAATTTCAAATTTCTGAATTTTCTGATAATATCATCATGGTCATGGTATAAGATAAACAGTTTTATTAATGGTTTATCTACAACCGTGGTTATCACATCATTGCCATAATAACACGTGATAATAGAGTTTATGACCTCTTGAGCCATGGATGTAAGTTGTAGTTGTCCGGTTGCCTCTTCGTTACTACTTTCTTATTCGCAGAAATTGATTTTTATATCAAAATCTTACAAGGTTTTAAAATCTTGATTCTTGACTAACGGGTTTTACCTAATATTTTCATCAACCTTCATTATGTACTTTTTTGTTGTTCATAATTTTAACAACTATTATTGGTAAACATTATTTCACAAGACTTAAAAGTGTATACACAATATAATAAGTATTAAGTAATAACATAAAATGTTTACCGATTATATATTTACACCAAAGCTTTACAAAGTATATACTGGAATTCGGAGAAACGATGTAAGCATAAACTTTTAACTTGTATTTAGAGTGACACCTATATAAATGAGACACTTATTTCCATTTATCATACACTTTTAGGCCCCATTCTTCAAAACAAATATTTAAAATGTCTATGTACAGTTTAATGGTATAGGTACTAATAAAGGATAATATGTCCCAATTTTAGTTCCAAATTATTCATTTTTAATTATTCAATTAACATAATTTGGTATCTTTATCGTTATCATTTTTAGAATCATACTTTTATTTAGTAAATATTGTACATATACCTATTTTGATATATTTTTAAAATGTTTTACCTATATAAACTTTTAAATATGTATCTAATACATAATTACTGAGCTTCGTAAAGAATTAATAAAAGTAAATACTAACACATAATATATCAAACATTTTGTTATTTATGCAGTATAACAAACTACTATACACATATACTATAACGAGAGAACACATAGCTACCCGACAAAAATCGGTTCTTCTATCTTTGTGCTTTCCCTCGAGCACCTTGCATAGAGAAATCGGTCTCAATGGATAGGTTGTAGTGTTGTAGGGATGCCCAGAATCGGTGTGTTTCCTTGCTGGACAGAGTATAGTTTACTATAAAGTCTAAATACCTCTTTGATAACCAGAAAAATTACTATGAAAAAAAATTTCTTTATTTAATTGGTTTGTTAAAAATCAGAGAATATCATTGAGATGAATTAATCAGTAATTATTTTGTGATTGAAATAAAATTTTTTCATAAATATTTTTAATTTTCTGTTAGGATGTATGTTATCCAGTATCCTCTATTAAATTAAATATTTTACTTGTCTATTGAAAGTAACCGAGTTTTAACGTATGTGCTTTGAATAGTCCAGTTTTGATAGGAATAAGAACATACTATATAGTTAAACAAATAGTATTAGCAATTAGCAATAACATCTTTATTTATTTAGTTGGGTGACCAATAAACATTAATATAGAGTTTTGACCATATCTGTAAGTACATTTAATTTAATTATAAGAAAAATACTTCATATCAGATAATATTTGACTGTATTTTTATTTATTAATTATTTTTAAGTACTAACGTAGTATGGTAAATATAATTGTGTACTTATAGTATTAGTTAATCCAATTAATTTTTGTAAAAATTTGAAAATTAGTAAAAACTAAAAACATTGATAAAGTACTATTATACACATTATATTCGGATATTATGTTTAGCCTAATCTTAATCAATTATAATAATAATATAATACGTTAATACTTAATAAGTAAAATAATATGTTCTAGACTTACCGCCATTTTATTACTAAAATGAATAAACTATAAAAAATTAAAATTTTAAATAAACACTAGGAATATGGTACTGAAGTATTAGTGACCAAGGACAAAGTTATTACAGTTACAGTTCGGTTTTACATACAAACACTACAAACATAATATCTACTCTATTTTCAGTACTTCACACATTACTATTAATTTTACCGTGGTGTTTTTTCTGTTCTGTATAATAATTCTACTAATATATGTCATATGACCATTGATTAATAAAATTATACTATTATACTTATTATTATTGTGTAATTAATCAATGATACGACCTTTGAAGTTAGAAAAAACTATTATAGATAAGATAATGTGCCTTGTATAAATAAATAATAAGATAAAAACAAACCAATATGCATTAATATAACATTTTTCCTTTTATATACTCTGTTATAATATATAACAAAGGTTACAAAGTTATTCTTAATATTTCATTAGGAACGTATGAGTCATGATTATTAAAATATTTGTATAGGAAAATGTTGGATAAAAACCATCTAAATTGTTTCTGATATTATGTAGCTATTTGCCTATTGTGTAATGAATTCTATTCTTTAGCTGTTTTATATTACAAAGTTTATTTTGAAATGTACCTCAGGATATTGAAGAGTTGAAAACATTAATCTGATTGACAAAATTAAAAATTGTGGAAGTTGATCTGCTGTATGGTAGTGTCATGTGTACTCGGCATATAGTAGGCCACTTTTGAGTTATTCAATTTAAACAATGTATTTATGATACTTTTTAATTGGGATATGAAAAACTTTAGAGGAACCTTGTATTACATTTTCAAGCTTTTTTACTTATAAAACACCAATTATATCATACATAAAAGGATAAATTGAAATTAAAAAATACTGAAATGGTTATAAGGTTACTAATTTATAAATCCAAACTATGAATTAATACATTACTATTCAAATTAAATAGGGCAATGCCAAAAATCATACACCAGATTTACATTTACTCATAAGATCGTCTACCTTTATCAATAAAAAAATCTCTACCAGAAAGTCAAATTAAATTTTTATGAGCGTTTGAAATTCAAATTTTTACAACATTGGATATTCACTTGATTTCTCATGTAGCGATTTTCTTATTTTGTTGTAATTCAAAAACGAATAACTATAGATACATGAAAATTTCACTGAATGTTCAGATTAGCATTTCCTATACACTGTACAATTTTGAAAATATTTCGACTCTTTTTATGAGTTATAAATATTCAAAGTTTGATGAGGGGTGAAGTGGACAAACATTTCGAGGGCTAACCCCGAACACGCTCGTCTAAACTTTAAATACTTATAACTCATAAACTACTCGCCTCAAATTCGATTTTAATGTATCAAAATACTAAGAAAAATATTAAAAATTAAAACCCTATGTTGTTATTCAAAAAAGTAAAAAACTTAAAAAATTATAAGGATAAAAAATATTTAAAAATATAATTTTTTAATAAAAACGTTGTTTTAGAAGCGACTTGAAACTATGTAAAAAAATATTTTCAAAAAAATTTACACTTTTTGAAATAATGAGTGTTGTTTGATAAAAGAATCACCCAGTATACAACTTTTTTACTTACGTTTTATTAAGGTATTTATAATTTTAAATGTTTTAGTATTAAATTCTAAACTTTTGTTACAGGACTATGTTCAACTATGGCAAGAAAAAGTAGCAGACAGAATATTAATGACTGTATGTATACAACATATTTTTTATTTTATTTTATCTTTTTAAATATTTATATATTACCTTGTGACTTTTTAATGTATAACATGTGTGATTTTAATTGTAATGGATCATAGTTATATAATAATCAAATTCAAAATTGTGTTAATTATTAATGCAATAATATTATAGATTATTATAAATAATACATTTTAAGGCATACCAATATACCATACACTATACGTATATCATATAAACACATTTGTTTATGAATTTCATTTGCGTATTATTCATTTACTGAAATGGATAACAGTGAAAGTTGTAAACATGGTAACGGTATAGGCGCAATTAGGGTTAAAATGCTGGGAGGGCTATAGCCCACCTAACAAAACTATTAATTTAAAATAATCCATAGGCGGCTTGTAACTAAATCAATAAAACAAGGAATATTTTTTGGGGGGCTAAATCTTAGTCAGGAGGGGCTAAGCCGCCCCTAGTTGCGCAACTGGGTAACTGTTTCAGTATAGACTTTAGAAGTTGGCGCACTGAGCAGTCTCTTTACATTGATTCCAGAAAACGAGTATGGTAAAGATAGTTCAGTAATTGTTAAGATTTTGCTATTTATCTTTAGCATAGGTGAAAGAGAGATAAATTGGTGTTCAATAATATTCTGAAATTTTGAAAAACTTTTTTTTTTAAATTTAAAAATTTTTTGTGATTAACCTTACCTAACCTAACTTAACCTGAGAGGGGACCGCGTTAGCATTACGTCCTCTCAAGTAGCATTACGTCCCCTCAAATATTTAATACAATACAGTATAATATAGTTATAGACTATAGTATATAATAAAAAACTAAGATTATACGGTATTTGAATATAGACATTTTCAATTAAACTAATATTATAATTTATATCATAAACTATTCTATAACTATTTCTTTCTTTTTCAGACTTACATTGTTTCACAAGTAGCCACTTACCTTTCACCTGCATTATTATACATGTATGGTAAATGTCTGTTAAGTCCAGACTTTGTAAACAAACTATTTTTTCGTGGATCAATATTAGGATTAACTTTGATGACAACATTTATTTTGAGAAGTTACGGAAGAGCTATAAATCCAAAGTATAAAGCTTTTCATAAAGATCTTATAAATGCTAAATTGGATTATTCGACTGATAATAAGGTATAACAAGTACATTTTGTAAAGTATCTATTCTTTTATTTCAACTCAAATTACTATTATCCATTCCCATTTTTTTTTTATTAGAAGAAACTGCACAGCTACGACTTTGATTTTTCAGCATGGCCTGTAGACTTTTCATGGACTTCAGATGAAGAGTATGTATTTAATTATTCTACTGTATTTGTGAAATATTTGTAATTTATGATTTATTTATTTTAAGAGAAAGTTACAAAACAAATTTAACAAGCAATAATTATAAGATGTCATTAAAACTTCTAAGTAGTCCTAGTCGTCTCATCGGGTTTATAGCAGTGCATACTTTTGGAATATCATTAATTTATCCTGGTTCTACTTCACTTTTATTTTATTTAAGTAAGATTATTTTATAACAATGATATGATATACTAATCTATTTGAATTAATTGTATTACAGTGGATCAGAACTTACAGAAAGGAAGACGAGCTTTAATCACTTCATTTGGAGGCGTACGATATAAGTTAAAAACTATTGATGGAAATTTTGTAGACTCCATGTTCATAGACAAAAGGTTTATTATAATTTATATTTGTGTAACATCTTAGTAGCTATTACATTGAAATATCATTTATATGGTTGTAGTATTTTAATCTTATACATTTGTTCTAGACAATCAAATATTAATTCTTTGAACCCAAAATTAATTATTTGTACCGAAGGAAATGCTGGATTCTATGAAGCGGGAATTATGAGCTCAGCTATTGAAACTCATCATTCTGTCTTGGGGTGGAATCATCCTGGATTTGGATATAGTACAGTAAGTATGTATATTTAAAAATTATTTGTCTGTTGCTTATCATTCTTTATTTATTCACAGGGTGTACCATATATAGAGCAAGAACAAAATGCAGCTGAAACAGTAATAGAATTTGCTATAAAGCATTTAAAGTTTAGTCCTAAAAATATTATATTATATGGTTGGAGTATTGGTGGCTTTGCTTCCACTTATTTGGCCAAAAAGTTCCCTGATGTCCATGCTGTGGTAAATGTTAACAGTTTAAGTGCTTATAAGAAATACTTGATTTATTAGCTTATATTTAGATATTGGATGCTACATTTGATGATCTGACACCATTAGCTATTCCACGGATGCCTAGCTTTGCTGAGAAACTAGTAGAGCTTACTGTAAAAGAATTTACAAACTTGAATGTGGCTGAAAATTTAGTTCAATATCCAGGGCCAGTTCTACTAATTCGACGATCCAGTGATGAAATCATTGCACTTGAGTAAAGCATACAACTATTGATTTATGCTTATTATCTTAATTTATATTTTATTTTTTAAAGTCCCCAAAATGTAGCTACAAATCGAGCAAATTACCTACTAGAATTATTATTAGAAAGAAGATTTCCAAAACTCTTTTCCAATGAATCGAGGTCAGTTCTTTGGGTTTGGCTATCCACATCTGGCGAACAACAAAGTATGTAATAACAATTACATAGTTAATACTTATTTTATTTTATAAAACAAAAGGAGAATTGTTAAATGTTGTGAATATGAACATAACATTATAAAATTATAAGTAAAAAAAAATAACCGGTCAAGTGGATGTCACTCTGCTGTACAATAGGTTACAAGTGGGTCAATGTATAGTGGATTGTATTAAACTTCAGTTTAATAATATAATATTGTTTAATAAAAACAATTCTAAGCGGAGACTGGATTTTTATACTCTTATTATTTATTATAGTCTTTAAGTTGAATTAATATTATAATTTTTTATTTGTTGCTATGGTGATAAACGAAGTGCTAGAAATTAAAACCCCATTTTTAGTGGTTTTTCGTAATTTGTCGGTATTTTTGCAAGTAGCATCAAATAACTATTGAGATAATCGAAAAATTACCGCCCTAAGTACTACCTTGATCCTAAGATATGGTACTATATGTTGAAGTTTAAGCACTCTTTCTGGTAGAAATTTTGTATACATGATAAAAAATAAAATAAATAAATAAACATCATTGTAAAACCCCTAGCTTCCTCGCTCTGCTCAGAATTTAAAATTTACTTAAAAAATAAAATTTGTTGCTGAGTTAGTTTAAATTATTACTATTTTATTAGAAATATGAAATTCCTGAATGTTTATACTTTTTTTTAGATCAATTACATTTGCAATATGATGTTGACTTAAACACTCAATCAAAACTATTTTCATCATCCAATAGAAATTATCCATTAAATCTTGGTGATGGTTGGAAAGATCAAGAAAAAATAAAAATGTTACTGTACTTGGTAAGTTATTATTTTCATAACCTTTTCTTGAAGAATTTAATTTAAGTATATTTCTGAGATTATTTAATTTATAAACTTTTTACTTTTATTTTTAGGCTGACTATTATATGAAAGACTACAATTCTACACATTGCACTCCATTACCAACACGTTATTTAGGTTATATAATTTAAATATAAAATAAAAGTTTTTCTTAAGCATCTATTATTAATAATTTGGTATAATATTTCAGTCATAATATTGTTTTTAATCTTTATATAAATATTATTAATAGGGATTATTGTAAAATAATGTTTCGTTTCTGTTTATGTATATAATTATGAAATGTTGGTGAATTTGAATAATACTTTTATCTGTAATAGGTTATTTTTGTTGTATTTCATTTTGAAGGGGCTATTATCCAAAATAAAGTGGCCCATATTCTGATTACTAATCATATGGTCTATGGATAAAGGTGTTTTCAGGTTAAAAATTCAGGAGAGGCCTGGTTATAAGAAAAATTCGTGGAAAATACACATTTTATTTTAAGGGAATTTTTAATATTATTTTTTAAATGTGCAATCAATCATAATATTCACTAATAAATTCAGTACTTTGGACCCGAACTTAACCCAAAACCCCAATTAACCCAAATAAAATGTAATATCATAACCCGAAACCCATATATACAAAACTGATTGAAAAAATTAACATCCAAAACACACCCAAAACCCTAATAAATTTGCATAAATAATGAAATACCCGAAATAATGATTCCGGTGCAAAGCCCTGCTAATAATTGATATACACATTATACATTATTAATTTTTGTCATATAATATGGTTGTTGGCTGGATTGCAGATGTATATTTTTCCTAGAGGACTTTTATTGATAGATTATTGTACAAAATTTGATTTTTATTCGCACAAAATATGATAGATACACGGCCATACGAGTACCTATGCAGTATGTATTTAACCGACGTATTCACATTTCATATTCAGATTTTAATGTTGGTGTGTTAATACAAAAAATTAAATATATACAATTTCTTGTTTTTAATTTAAAAATTCATATATTGGGTATATTAATTAAGGGTTCAAAATCAGGTCTACTTGCTGGACATACCTCTGTCCATGGAACTTTTTAATATACCTTTGTAATACCAGTGTTTGGAAAGAACGTTGTTCGTGTTCATATATAGGGTGATTCATTAAGCGTACAGCACTTATTATCTCAAAAAGTATTAATGTTTATGAAAATACTTTTTTACATAGTTTCGAGTTGTTAAATAAACAACGTTTTTAATATAAATTATATTTTCAAATATATTTTAACATCCTTATAATTTTTTAAGTAGTTTACTTTTTTGAATGACAGCATAGAGTTTTAATTTCCTATTCCAAAGCAGAATATTTTCTAAGTATTTTGATACATAAAAATCGAATTTAAGTAGTTCATGAGTTAAAAGTATTTAAAGTTTAAATGGGCGGAGTGGAGTGGTATGGGGTTACCCCGCAAAATGTTTGTCCACTACTCCGCTTGTCTAAACTTTAAATACTTATAACTCATAAACACTACTCGTCCTAAATTCGATTTTTATGTATCAAAATGCTTAGAAAAATATTCTGATTTGGAGAATGGAATTAAAACTCTATGCTGTCATTCAAAAAAGTAAAAAGTAAAAAAAATTATAAGAATAAAAAATAAATTTTTTTTTATTAAAACGTTGTTTATTTAACAACTCGAAATTTTGTAAGAAAATATTTTCAAAAACATTAATACTTTTTGAGATAAATGACCAATGTACGCTTAGTGAATCGCCCTGTATAGTGAGATACGTCACTCGTTTTTGCAAATAGAATGTGATCGTGAACGACGTTCAATTTATTTACCATTTAATAAATATTATATGTATAAAATATATTAATTAATTATATTATAATAATAATATTTTCATTTTCCCATTATAATTCCTATATTTGTTTGATTGCAAATTATATAAATTAAATACGTGAAATTCCAGTGTCCCCAGCTAGACATACAACAATAATATTATGAATATTATGATTCCCACGAATTTGTAATAAACCTAATCGGTTTATCATAATAAGTACCCTAGTATTTGCTTAATTTTATTACTAGGATTAATCCTTATCAAAATGTGACTCAAATAACGTGTCAGATATTAAAAATTAATTCAGATACTTTATAAATTGTATATACTCTAAAATCTAAATTGTATTTTTAGTTTTCGGTTGAGTCGTATATGTTTATGGGTTTTAATTTTTATATTGACTGCAGGCTAACGATTCATAAAAAAAAAAATTAAATGAACGATCCCAATGAACGCGTTCGTTTTTTAAAAGAACGCGAATGTTAACGTGTTTATAAGAAAAAAACACTAACTTGAACGAGTTCATTTTTTTAGTGAACGTTCCAAACACTGTAATACCCACAAACAACAGTTATATTAATTAACAAGACAGCACATCGGATAGGTGCTGTTTCTATTTTCCCTCTCTGCGCTCTTGTTGGCCAATGGGCACATTTTTTACTGGTCAATTGCTCATAATTTCTGGAATATAGTCCATTCCAGATCATATTGCAGCTGACCACCTTGCATATACATATAACTTTTGAGTTTTTATAATAATAGTATTATTTGTCGTGATTAATATTAATAATGTGTATATTTTAAACAAATAAATAAGAGTAATAAAATATAGATTAATAAACTATTATGGTTTACAATTTTTTTTTTTTATTCTTAACTACTTAAATTATTGGTCCATTATTATTCAATATATTGGATATATTTCAAATAATCATAAAATTATATTTAAATACATATTTTTACATATTATAATTATTTTTTTGGTGATAGTTATTGTTAATATAATAAAATACTATTTAATGTTCAATAATACATTTTACTCTGATAAAAGACTAGATTATTTTTATCGGCTTATTAATTTATTGTAATTGTGATTAGGTGAATTAATAATTATATATTAGGTTAACAAACATTCATCCCATACAGCTACTACATGTTGATGGAGGAGCAGGGGCAGATGTACTAGGGCCAAATCCACCAAAACGTCGTTGAGGTCTCACAGTCCTATAAAAATATAAATGATGCATGTGGTTAAAGAAATTTATAAGTTGAGAAACAAATAGAAATTAATTTTGAAATCTTCTTATAAAAATAAACTGTAATAAACCATTCTTACCCGCTTGAAGAAGAACCAGGACGTCTGTAAGTAACTGTATATTGATTACCCCATCTAGTTAAGTTAGGCCTTACTAAACTTTGAACACTAAAAAAGTGAATAATGATATTATTGTATTTGCTTTGTATAAACACTGAAATAAACAATCCATACCTGCTAGGTGTATTATACTATACTCCGGCGCGCGTTAAGAGTATGGCCCGGTAATAATTTATGCTCTTAACACGGGCGGATCATAAGTGTTTATATTTTTAAACTATTATAAATTGATACATTTAGGCATAGGGAGTTTTTTTTTTATCAAGGATGATAAACAATTGAAATATTGAAATACTTACAAAAATGAAACAAAGTTTATAACACCCCAAAATGTGTCTACAATTTTTTTCTTCATGGGAACAGCTTCGTGTAAATTTCCACCTAAAATGTAAAAAAAAAGTTGGTATTTTTAAAATTGAGTTCTATTATACATACTCCTGAATAAATTAAACACTTATATAAATCGTTTGTAATGGATATAATACTTACTGCAGGCGGGTTCAGGGGGTGGGCGTGGGCTAAGGGTGCCCCCCAATAAGATAAATTTGTATTATAGTTTAAAAAATTTAAATAAAATGTATAACAAATTTTTTTTTTATTGAGCACCTGTTAACATTTTATGGATCCACACCTGACTTAGTCGCCAAACAATAGTTCTAACAACGTCTAATAAACACTTAAATGGTAGGTACCTTAATTTAAGGTAGGTTATACTCATAATGGTGATTGTGGGGGGGCTTAGCCCTCCAAAAGTCTGTCAAGCCATTCCTTTCTTAGTTGTGTGGGAGGGAAGTTCTTCACTCAAATTCAAGTTAATAAGGTTAGCCCCCCCCCTGAAATTGTAATGGATCTATGCCTATAGACTATATGTGAATACTTAATGAAATCTTCACCCAAACCACGTTTTAAGGTTCATTTAAATATTTAATAGACATTTTCAGATTTTCAAAAATGATTCCAAGGTCTAATATCCAAAATCGGTCACACACTATTTTAGCCTTTAGAAATATAGCAACAATTTTCTATAGATCAAATCAGTACCTATACCTACTGTATATTAAATTGAGTGTAGACGATATTATAAACTTAATTAGCAATAAACATAAATTACACAATACCTATTAGTTTTATGTTTGATTTAATTTTGGAATACATTTATAGAAATTTCAGTAAGTACCTTTAATTTCATAATTATTACATAAGTGACAAAAAGTTAATTATAAAAACTTAACTCACTTTGAGATATGTAAACCATTTTACTTTGATGTTTATTGTTTTCTCACGGTCTCACACTTCAATAACGTAGATATTCCTTGTCAATATTCGTTTTGAACCTTTGAATTTTATAATTTTAATAAATCACAACTTCCATAACAACTAATAATAGTAATATTATTAATTACCACAAATACGTTTCTTTAATAATTTTAATAATATTATCGCCTACAGTTTACCACCAATTACCAAACAACCGAAAGACGTATGACTCAACTACTCAAGAAATCGAACAAACAATAATGTTATTACTATAATCAATGTTTTTATTATTTAAGTTGGAATTAAAACACGTATTTTTTCTTCTTCTTTGTTATCACTGATCTGTATTCACTATTTAGTGTTTTAGTGCCACACTGCCACGTAAACATTAGATATTGTAATAATCATAGATAATAGAGACCACGCATGCCTTCCACGATTATAAAGAACTTATTTCTTTATAATCGTGCTGGCCGTGATCACGATCGAACTCCCATAATATTTTGATCGGTGAACTTACTGTCTGAAACAGCTGTTCACAGTACTACTGGCGCTCCGTGAGGACAAGTTTATAGTTTCAATAATACTATAATATTATTCTACTAATATAATATTTCAAAAAGTGTGTAAACCTATTATGATTATTATTTTTATAAATAAATCTGATATTATGTAAATTATTAACAAATAAATTCATCAAACCATAATGTACCAACTTGGTTGTTTTTTAATTTATTTGTTTTAACAAAATTAAATACCTACAGGCTACAGTAGAAACCGTTTAAAATGACACCAGTTGTAGTGACATATAAATAGGTAATAGATTTGAAGATTGACTCCTATTTTGTATGTTTAATTTGTATCGATTAGTATGACGTCCTATAATGACTACCGTAAGAGTGGGATACTTTGCTCCAAATATATTTCTTTTTTAGTTTGAACCTATACTATAGCTTCAATAACAAAGATAAAAATTACCTGTTCGCTTTGTTTTATATTATATGTATAGATGTTGAGAGGTAAGAACAATTCAAAAAAATGTCGTACCAGTGACTATTACTTACTTATTCCCAAAAGTTTGGAGCAAAGTTAAAATACATTTCTGGTTACATTGCACAATGATTAAAATTACCCTAATTTAATGCATATTATAATAACTATTGGTGTAATGTTTAGTGCTCGTGTTTTCACTTATTTGAACCTATACATAATATATTTTTTTTTTTTTTTTAGTTGATTAAAAGTCTTTTTTTAATACATTTAAAATTAAATTTCAATCCCCTAGATTTTGGATAACTTTTCCATTATGTGTTTTTGTGTTTTTGAAAACAATTTTTTTCATGACACACATCTTGGAGACAAACTAATAGATTGATGTTCGTAATGTTTGAAAAAATTAGTAATGTTAATAAGAATAATATAAAAAAAACTACAATCTCTGATCTCAAAATCGTAATGTGCTACGATTGATATCAATAAATATTTTTTTTGGATCAATGTTTAACCCCTGGATAAAGTATCCCTCTCTTACGGTACCCACTTATACGGATGTTATGACAGTTCTTAAACTTGGGGACTAGTTTATATGGTATTTACATTTTGTGTAATGTGATGCAAACAACTACTGAAACAGAAAACCAGAATAGACACATTGTAGATCACAAAGGTTTCTGTAAAAGAACATAACATTTATCAATAGACCGTATAGGTAATGACTATAATGAGTATAATATATGTATAAGTTCTATGGATTTATCATAATAAATAATATATTTTATATCATTTATGGCAATCGTCAATAATGTCGGTGACGATGAACAATATTTTAATAATTTCAGTGAAAAAAAAAAATAATAAGCCATCAATATATAGAAGGACAGTTCGATAAGCCGTATACAGGGTGTTGCACGATAAATGTGTCAAACTTCTAATGGAACAAACAAAATCCTTGTGACCATATAATCGAATCATCAATAATAAGGGTGATAATTTCCATGTTTGTGTTTTTTTATTAAACGCAAGTTTGACTCATAATAATGTTCATATTATCTGCTAAACCGTAGGTACTACAATTAATTTTAATACATTGATGACAAGCTCATAAAATTGGGATTAGGAAAACGTATCTCACAATTGCCTAAGGTTAGGTTAGGTAAGGGTTTTTTATAGATATATATATATATTAAATGTTTTGCAATTGTATATTTTACTATAATTATTATTTTTCATTATTATAATGATACACTTTAAATTAAATTAGTCGTTATCAAAACAGACAGTCTTAAAACAAACTCTTTTCTGACTATATCTCACATAACATTGTAACAACATCATACAAACAATTTATTTAATATAAAATAATATAGGTAAATGCATAATATAACAATAAATTTGATTCTAATTAATGTGATCGTTAAAAAAGTACTAATATAAATTATCACAATAAAAAAAAATGGTATTGATAACTAATAAGTATATTATGTATATAGGTAGAAGATTACCATGATGATATTATATAAATTATAATGCATATATATTGCTCTAAATTTGGTTCACAAACGTCACCAACTTCTTCACGCACGCTTCCTGATATTCGTGCACCCAACTTATTGAGTTGTAATTGCATAAGTTTTTCAAGTCGTCTGGTAGCATTGCAGGTGGAGGCCAAGTGAAACTGTTGTCCAATACTGGTATTATGTTGCACTGGGCTTGTTCCGCGGTCGTGACTTCCTATATAGAGTAGTAAACAAGTATTTTAAGTCTTAACATCCTGTATCATATTATAATCACATGATGATCCTATATACGACTCAGGGCGATCCTTTACCTCACAAATAAAATCTAAAGTTTCGATATCACCGGCTGACGAATCCATCA
>WHPZ01581723.1:0-22022 GCA_016617965.1 Macrosiphum rosae
TTTCGTGTGGGAACTTACTGAACCCCTAGTAATAGACTTATGTTTTACCGTACTTAACCCTAAAAACGATAGTTACTTTCAGATGTAAATTAAATATTTATTTTAACATTTTCTATACTCTTCAAAGTTTTCAAAATATTTTGAATCTTTTTAAGATATTTATAGACATTTTCATAATCATTTTATAAGTTTTTTTTCTAAAAATGTTGATTAAAAATTGTTTGTTTGGTCAAAACCTTTGAAACTTTAATACAAGGCTCCTTTTAAGTTGTTATGATTTCATTTCAACATTTTTACGTACGATTATATTTTTTTTATAAGTATTTGAATTTTGAATTTTGTAAAAATTCACCATAATCATAACCATTTTCAAAATTTAAAACATTTATAAAATATACAATTTGTATAAACGCTAAATATTTAAAATTTGAAACAATGCGTTTAATGTAATTCATATTGGAGCCAAAAATCTAAAACCTGTATGTCACTATATAAGCATGGGTTTTTTGAAGTTCAAATTTGGACAAAATTAGACATTTAAACACTGAATATCGATTTTAGTTATTTTTATGTAATTAAAAAAAAGTTATTCTTGGGTACTTGAAACTTTTAAAGTATATTATTATATTTTACACACTCAATGAAATTTTCAAATGTAATGTTTTCTGAAAATTGAATTCAACTTACTGTATTACTATCTACTAATATAGTCCAATAATTTACATAAATAGGAATCATTTTATAAAATATACTTACTACTTAGTAATATAGACTGACAGATTGCAACATCATATTATTAATACTAATATGTACACTGTGTAGTGTACATATTGAATGTTCATAATAAATAAATATATTTACATAAGTAGCCAATTTCTAAAAATATTTGTTGCTACGTAAACATTTTAACGGATTTTTTTTTTTCTAGTTAATCTTAAGCCCGGCGACTATGGCTATTAGCTGTATGGTTTTGTAGGTTTTTATGTCGGTAGGGGAGGAACACGTGTGTGTTGGGTTTGGCAGAATTTTTTATTGGGCACCCGCAGGTATCTGCCATGCCGGGTGGGGGATGGCGGCACATGTTCTCCGGACACCTTGACTTGCCCGAAGAAAATAGCAGCCCATGACCAGCCAGCTTTAAAAACCAGCTACAATGGATGTTATTTTTTAAAAATACCTATATTTATACAATAATCATTACAATAATAAATAATATTATATTTTAAATTATTTTCAGTATTGCCTTAATATAATAATAATAATAATAATAACAAATAGGTTATGTACAATGTAAGACATATTTAGGTATGAAACTAAAAATTTGAGCTTACATGACGTGATTTATATGGGAATAGGTACATTTTTAATAAGTAGTTAATAAAATAAATAAAATGAAAAATAAAAAGGGACAAATTATATAATATTAAAATTAAAAACAAAAAAATATAATAGTTTTAAGTTAGTTTTTACAACTAAATAATGATAAATCCTTATTTTAATATAGGTAATAATAATAATTGTTATCATTAAGAGTACCTACTGACTTCCCTTTATTGACTGTTATTGTGATTTGTGAAACTATAATTTTAGGGTATAAACTATAAAATTTTAAATACAATTATAAATATACTTTTTAATCAATTTACTGTTCAGTTCATATTTTTTTTAGAACACTTTGGAGTTTGATAAAGTTGGATAATATTTTTTAATTCATATTGTAACTTTTATTTCAAAATTCTGCATATTTTATACTGATAACATTATATTATTATTATATTATGTGGTTAAACAGTTAAATAGTTTTGCTATAAATTAAAATATGTACTTAACTTTAGTTATTTTTTAAATATCAAAAATGTCGTCAATGTTTTTTTCCATAATTTCATATATTAATTATTATTATTTATTATTTCATATATTGTCTCGTTTGTTTTTTTCTTTGGTTAGGGTGTCTTTGAAATGCAGAATTTTAAACCTTTAAAACAATATCTGCAGTGTGTTTAATCGACTTAGACATTTCTGAGCATCTCTAAACTCTGGATAATTTTATAAAACGGAACTTAGCCATACAACGGGTTTCTTATAATAATTATTATGCTGATATATCACACCTCTAAAACAATTATACTGGCATATTGCCACAACTCAAAATATATAGTTTTGAGAAAAATCGATTTGAAATTTGGAACGAAAAACTTAAATACTTGCAAACATACTTTACAATAAATGAATTTTTCAAATTATGAAATACTCTCATATACCCATAAAATTAGAATTATGGTCTTTTTCGATTTTTTAAGTAAATGAAAACGGCTGTACTTTGAGATGATACAGTGAAACCTTTCTATTTATAAATAAAAAAAATAGTCAATTTTTGTATTGCAGCTGCAATATTACAAATCATAAAATAAAATACCTCCACAACTCAACATATTGATGTATTGCACTCGACATTATCACAAACAAAAATAATTAGTTTTTATCTAGCCCAAGATCGCCACAAATCGAAATAAGGCAGTCTTGAATTTTGACTTCAGTGATTAATTGGATACATTAAAATATGCAAATGGCCATAATGTTAAATATGGCTCTCTTGCTTTGAAAATTATCTAAAAATTATATAATTTAATACTGACTATACGCATGTTTTTAGTATAGAGCTATTTTTTTTTTCATTCGAATGTAACCCATAAATCAAAAGTAGAAATTTATGATTTTCAATTGTACCAGTTTTGTCCTAGAGGTGCGATATCACAATTGCAATTTAAAATAAACTCCATATAGAACGGTATGTAACATTTGAGGGCCTAATTGATATAGTTGATGACATTGTTATAACTAAAGCTGTCGGGTTAAACTGTATGAGAAAACATGAACATAAAAAAAATTTAAAAACAAAAACCATAGAATATTATACATACATAACTATGAAAACTTAAATCTAATAATAAGTAGAATAGGTATAATACTGTGTATTAAAATTTAAAACTATATTTTTCAAATCAGAAATATAATTTACATATATTATTATACAATAAAAATTACCTATACATTATAATTTATAATAGGTATATAATATTATTATATTTATTATATACTAAATACAACTTAATATATTAAACGGTTATAGATAGTAATAATATAATTATTTATAATAGAATATGTGTGGTTATTTTTTATAGAATCACTGTATTACTCGACCAGTATATTTGTTTATACTTGTTTGTATTTATGGCATTATTTAAGGCTGGACATTAACGAGTTATAAAATTGAAGGGAAGTTACTTTTAACTAAGCTACACAATAAGATAATTTTATTAAAGTATAACTTCTAATGTCTAACCTAACGATTTAAATTTGTTTCCTTGTTATGCAGTTACTTATCAGTTATCAGTTAATTCATTTTTCCCCATAGATTTAAAATACATTTAGTTCTGTATAAACGTATGAATGTATAATATAATATATGATGTTATATAGATATTATGTGCAAAAAAAAATGTCAAATCTCTCAACAATACCAATGCTACATAACCCCGGAGCGATGATCTCTAAAAAAAAGAATCAAACAAATATTGAACTAAATAGTTAATGGTACTTTTATCAAATTTGTTTATCGTGTTTTGGCATATATTGTTATTATTTAGTTTAAAAAAAAAAACAACTTTCACTTAAGACTTCACTTACATATCACTCTATTTATTTAACTTAAACAGTTAAAAATAAAAAAATTAACTTGCCCAGCCTTGGCACTATTAAGTTGTATCTGTTGCTCAAATAGAAACTGATTAAATATTTTATACTATTATAGTATTTCACACGAAAATTAACTGAAATAATTTTTGTTTATTTTTATTTATTTATGTATTATAACCCCATTCAAATATTATTTAATGGGGTTGTTGTTAAAACAAACAATTGTTCATTATATTATTTTAATATTTATCAATAGGTACCTACACATGAAATAAACTAACAATGTGTTCCCGTAATATAGTTTTATTATAATTTTATTTACGAATATTTATCATTTTGAATTTATGTAAAACAAAATTTTAAGGTATATTAGATACAAAACTGAAAATATACACCTTGTATTTTATCCCAAAATGTAAATGATGACCTTCAACGAGGTTCAGTAAAAATGAGTAATTATAAAATAAAAGTTTAATTGATATACTTTAAAAAAAACATTAAATTTAATAAACACCGTTTTTAAAAAAAAAAAAAAAATCGTAATTTCGATTGAGCAAAAGTAGAATATTAGATTATATTATACAATATTTTTATATGGGGACAATTTTTATAACTAGTTAATAATTACAATAAAGGGAGCTACGATTAACAATAAAAATAAAAACAATATGCAAAGTACTAATAAAACACGTTAATGTCCAACAGGTAAACATCACGCCCGGTAAAAACGATTTTTAATTCATTAATAAATGTTTTTCACGATATTATAAAAATATTTATTTTATCATTATGCTTTTGTATTCGTGGTGGAGATTTATATCCATATCATAAGGTGTAACTCTCAGAGAAAAAAAGTTATACGTGATATCTCGTATAGGTATATATAAAACAAAAAACGATTTTGAGACGAAAGTCATCTTTTGCTTATTTTATTCCGGATATAATATGCCATACAAGAGAATAGTTACTTGAGAGTAGACGAATAATACGTGTTAGCGAACAGCCTTTGAGTCAATATTTTCCACTAGGAGGTACCTATACCTATCGCGCTGTATATGTTAACAATGTTTTCGACACGGCAAAAAATGTATGCTCGTAAAAGACTGTTCTTAACGGATGAACGACTGAGTGCACGTTACGGAGGGGTAGTGAAGAAAAAAATGTAACGATTGCTATTTCCGGTTCTTTCGTTTTTACCTTTTTTTTTATCTTTATTTCCCTGTGATCCCCCACCCCCACCCAATTTTCCCGGGGGACACTTTTACGATCACACCCCACCTGAGGCATCCGCACCGTGTACTTGGATACATACGTCGAGAGGCACCGAAGATCGCAAACGAGCCACAACCCTTCACTCCCCTGGGGCGGAAATTATATTTTATTCCAGAGAGCACCATTAGCGCCAAACGTTTTGTCCTTATAATACTGGGACATGCCCCTTACGGGAAATAATAAAAAATCTTGGACTCGAAACACACATTAAACGCACGTACCTATACACAATACAATATATTATCCATACATTATATAGGTAATAGTTAGGTATGTCATACACATATTTTTATTTAAATTGACATCTACGACATAGGCTCACGAAAAAAATAAAAATTACAGTCATAATAATAATAATAATAAAAAAAACCGTAATACACTTTTACACAATATAACACATCATAATATTATAATAAAACATTAAAATACATATTTTGTACAAACGAAAAAGGGCCTTTTTTCAACCCCTGGTTTTCTTTCATTCTCACGGCATGCTGCAGAACAGTGGTGTCGCGCACCCCCGCTCCGCTGTGCCTTTTTGCCCCGGTTGTGGTAGCTATTCGTCGTGTAATGTACGAATTCATAACGAAAAGATCCTTTGTGTTATTATTATCCAAACTGCGGCCGTCACACCAAGCGCAGGATGGACGCTGGTAGATCCGTTTTTATGCTGTTTGCTCAAAGCCGGCCGCCCATTGTTGTCGCCTGCAACACGTATTATACACACGCATTGTTTGATATTAAAAAAAAAAAAGTAATAGTAAAGAGTAAAAAATCACCACCCATACACCGCGCACACCCTACCCCCTTGAATTTTCGCGTGTCCGCGTAAACCCATGACAAAATATTATTTTACGTGGTATATTCGAGACACTTCGGAGTGTATAGTATACGGTATATACGCAGCGGACTTAAATATTTCATATATAAACATCTATCTTACACGTAATAATAAATAACAGTTTATTTGGCGGTGGAATCGGCGGGGAAGGAAAAAAACGGGCCACAGCAGTGGTGAGAGGCAGCTGCAGGTGTCTCTGAATATATCATGTTATTTGAAACTTTTAAAAACGATGAAAAAAAATCTTTGCATTTGAAATACGACCAAAGAAAACTGTAATAATTTGCAGGTAATTAAACTAATTTCTTAGAAAAACATCTATTAAATATTAAAATATATCCACATATGACAGCCCATGTGGATACCTTTATTTTTGTAATTATAGGTACCGTCTGCGTTTGATTTCCAATCTATAGAGTAGCCGCTGAATAATGTATAATATATAATATATACCTAATATATTTATATACTTACAACAACTTGAATAGTAGCTATACTTACTTAATTTTAATACACATTTTATACCTAGTTAAAAATTGTAAAATTAATACATGTATATTATGTTAATAGCATGTAGGTCTGTATTATTAATTATATATTTTATATTATATTATGCACATATTATCAGAATAATTTTAAAATTATGCTGAAAGACATGAGAATTCCACAGTATTATGATAACTTCAATATGACAGTTTATAATATTATAATATTATACATACCTACTTAAGCACTGAATTTACCAATACTCTACCGAAAGTGTACCTATATCATGTACACTGTAAAGGGTAATGCGGGTATACTGACAGAGTACCGAGGAATGGTATAAGTAGGTTGTAAAATTATAGAGGGAAATCTGCATGAAAAATAAAGTACCCAGAAATTCGGTCGTGAGAACGAATATTTATATTAGGTACTCCTTCGAGATTTTGATGGGACTTTGTTTGTACGGCAGAAGATTTTCGTGAGTCTTTTTAAACTCTTAAACTAATAAAGTGCATTTATTTTTAAAATACCACAGTTTATTTGTCCTGTTTGAGAAGCAACTAAATTGTTATTGACTTTTTGGTAGAGAAAAACAAAACAAAACAATTATAAGTGCATGTAATTTTTCTATTTTGTTTAACATTTTGAGATTATATCGGTTTCGATTTCGTTTTTTCCACTATCTTTTAATAACAAAAAAATAAAATTAACTGTCCCTTAATACTCCTATGTATAATACAAAACAAAAATAATATTAAGAAGTAACTATTACAATTGTAGATACCTATCGTTCTTACTAGATTTATTGCGACCTCTTGAAATATGGTAAATGAATTCTGATAATTTAACGTTATAAAATGTAAGTCTTAAATAATGATGTTAGTCTTTGAACTGTTTTTGTTTACAACAAAAATTTGACAATTTTTAAAATGTTTTAAAATGTTGAGTAATTTTATTTAGAATAATATTTTAAATGTCTTTATATTTAACTCTCTGTGTAACATCTTAAAAAGTAAAATAATATCTAATCATCATTGAAGCAGACAGATCATATTTTATTGAGTTTTCGATTTTTTTGTTCATAGGTAATGAAGAATAATTAAATATTTATTAGTTAAACAAATCGACCAACCCAAACACTAACAAAAAAAATTTAATTTAATTTTTATGACACGTAATAATTCAAAGCTTGAAAACATAAATTCCATTTACGTTGCATTATAATATATTTTTAATAATAAAAATAAATTATTTATTATCTATAAAATTGTTGTGAACTTTTCTTAAATTTAAATTTTCTATCATCCGCACTTTTGCAATCTTTCAAAATTATAGTAGGTATATCATGACTTATTATAGTGTATAATAATGCCACTCTTGTAAAAATAATCTCGAATAATAACTGTCGTATTGCGGAAAATATTAGATAGGTATAGGTACAACATTATTACAAAATAATGAAAATATTTTGTTGTTTTATCATGCTATTACATTTATAACATGTTCGAGGAGATACTTAAAAATAGTTTTCTAGCTGTAACTTCTGAAATATTGATCTTTTAGGTTGAGTCGCATTGTTTTTCTGATACAGAAAGTTTATGCACATTATAATAATGCGATATGTATGATCAGTATCCAAGTCATCAACAGTCATAATGTATATTTATAGGTCGTGTTTGAAGTATAAAATATACCACAAAAACGCGAAACAATGACATTTTTACAAAATATTAATTGTGGTTATTTTATTGTTTATCAATTATTAATATTATATAGTCCTAGAGTACTAGATACAATCATTGGTATTAATGGAATATATAAGTGCTATGGTTGACATATTACTATATTATATAATATGTGTAGTATTGTATATTTGAACTTTTATAGATTTTTTAAAGATTTTGAATACCATTTTAAATGTATTAGATCAAAGGTTAGGTATATATATATATATATTTTTTATATTATTATAGGTCAGGAGCTAGGTATTAGAGAGAAAAGCATAAATTAACAAAAGGTTATAATAAAATTATGAAGGTAATCTATGACAATTATATGTAACTATGAAACTTATTTAAAAAAAAAAACAAAATTTTTTAAACACTAGTTATAGGTACTATAGAATTGTATTTTATGTATTCATAATTGTCTCATATTGTATTGTCAAATATTATAATGCAATACATCAGATGTATTTTGCAAGATACCGATGAATTTCGTGATGTTGAGTGTGCGAACAGCTGGTAACCATAAGTTCAGACAAATTGTCATATTTTATCGATGAGTGTTTGTACTTTTCTACTTCAAATACACTATTGTTAAGCGTGACGTTCACGCGTACAAATGAATGCAATTTCGCACCAACCACCGCTGTTGGATAAGGTGATTTTATTAAATCTATTTATAGGCTTGTCAATTTTATAAAAGTACTCATTGCATTTACTTGGTCAAATATTTGAAAATAATGAATTGTTCCTAAATATACATTTTTCACGTGATTTATTTACAATGATTGTAATAATTATAATATTGTTCAACGATAGATTATGTGAACATTTCCGACACTACACATCCGTCGGCCGACTGCACCAGTGGCGTGAGAAATCGCAAGAATCGCGAGAAAGGAAACAATAAAGCTGAGCTCTCTTGACAGCCACCCTTTAGCTGATTTGACAAATCGTTGCTAAAACACATATACATAAACGTATACATAAACGGTCGCTTTTCTCGGACAAACTGCACATAGTTTGGATGATAAACGACATGATTGAAAATTTAAGATCCATAACATGTAAGTTTTTAGTAATTCGAGGATAAAATTAGTAGACTTGAATGGCTTGTTTAAAATGTCACATCTTTTTTTTATAGTTATCTATCCTATTGTAATTATATAAAATAAATAATAATATCATTTATTATGATTATTATTATTAAATATTTACTAATCGATATTAATAATAATTAATAGCAATTTTGGAAAATATAAAAGGTTTCCAAATATTATTTAAAATTTAAACTATTCAAATATTTTATAAACAGTGTAGTATAGGTCTAAGAATATAATATTAAGTAGTATATTATTGTAGTTTATATACTATCGTAAATACGAGTTGTTATTTCTATAAAAATGTATTATTATAAATAAATATATATGTATGGTATACATAGGTAACGCAGATTTCATAAAATATACAAACTAATTATAAAAATAATATAAAAACAAAAAGTAGATAACTTTATTATGTACAAATCCTTAAATTTTATTTTTCGTGCTTATAAAATGTACATCTATTATTTTATAAAATGCCATAAAACACAATGACACACAGAATTTAGAAAAGTACGTTTTTGCCGAAGAGAAAAAAAAATTAAAATTCAATGATTCGTGTTATTATAATAATATATATAGTACTATGATACTTGGGAAACGAACTATTTGATATTATACGTGCGTGACTTCGTGTTCGTACTTAGAATTTTTATATAAATCGCCATATAGAGATAAGTTTTATATATGCTATCAACGTGTTAGTACACAATCAAAGCCTCGAAGATTTAAAAAAGTCCCATTGGAATCTCATAAAAAAAACAAAAGAATCCAGAGGATTTCGTGGTCAATTGATCAGGAAAGCGAAATAAAAATATTCATTCGACGATGCGTTATTATACGTGAGCATTTTCTACTTGAATTTACTATGTATTATTCAAAAGTGCAATTTCCACACACATAACACCCTCTCATATATTAAGTACTAAATAAAAAAAACCACTTAAAATTATAATATCACAAGAGCGCACAGTGGGTAATAATTGAGATCGGGAAGTTCAATCGTGTAAAGTCGGTAGAACTCGAGTGAACGCATGCGAAATCTGTTTCTTTCTGGGATAGTAAAAATATGTCCTTTTTTTTTTAATCGAATACACGTAAAACTAGTAACGATTTCTGGAGTTATATATTTTAACTGCGACAGCCTTCAATTGGATATTTTTTTATTTTTTTTTACGGCGAGCATAAAGTTTTCGATTACACACATAATATTATAGTTCTACACTTCTATACATTTATTGCAGTTTTGTGAAGAGGAAAAATCACCCACCTCCCTTACACCAGTGCTTTTGAGCGTTTCGTATATTTTTATTCGCCATTACTGCTTCTATACCTACGTTATATCTGCGCGTATATCGTCATAATTTCCACTCCCGAATCAATTTATTTATTTCGTATGACTTACACGGTGTAAGTCATACTTTATTGCCGAGACGCTATAATTTGCAAATGATTCTCTGCGCCGTCCAAATCGGTACTTTGTTGAATTAATTACTTTACTCGCGCGGTGTCGCCCGCTCGGACTATTTTGTCTAATTAGTATTCCCACAACAGCTTAACGACCCCGCACTAATATATAATGGCTTACACAGTTCGTGTACAATCGTCACTGATTCAAACCCCTAATATTTGTCTTTTTAACCAGATATCTATTATTGTACAGTATTTATGATCCGTTCACGATACCAAAATAGGTTACGTGCAGTGCTACTATATGATAACAATGCATAATATGCAGGGGATAAAAGGCGTTTCAAATGAAATCTGTTTGCACGAACAATGGTTTTAGTCAAAATACCGAACGAATAAATAAATACCTACATTAAACATGTTTTATGTAAACGGATACAGCGAGTCTATGCAATCGAATACGATTATACGGAATGACAAAAAAAAAAAAGAGTAATCGAAGAGGACAAAATCGTTATTTTTAATCCTAGTCTAAAATATTACAATCCCGTGTGAAAATGAAAGCATCCAAAGAAATGTCATATTTTGTCGATGGGTGAAATTTCAAGTCGAAAATATAACAAGACGAAACAAATGTAGAGAACTTAATAATATACAATAATATATATATATATATTTATTGTGTATATCAAGTTCTCCTGTCAGAAAAACGAAATGATTTCGTGATCAAAATTAAATAAATATTTATTTCTGTTTTTGTTTTTGTTTAAACGACAACCGTAATGACAACAACAAAAAAAAAATTTAAATATACGATTATTTATTTAGGTTATTTTTACCGTTTTTGTATGTTTTTTTATATTTATTGTTCTTTTATAATATTAATCATTTTTTATACTGATTTCATGAATGGTATCTGATTCTTAAATTTAAATATTGTTTGGTGAACGTACTATATATTCTAACAAATAAACGATTAACACTTGTAAGCTAATATTTTTTAGATGAGTATCAAAATATATTTAGGTGGATTATTGCATGTGGTCTTATTAACTTTATCCATTTACTTTTTACTTGAACAGAAAAAAAAATATTTTAAACCTTCAAAACCCTAAACTTTTATTTCTGAAATTTAAGATAAACTGATACTTATCATTATCATACGTGAAAACGTTAAATATTTATATTTATCAAAATATATAAACAGTTTTTATATTTAAAAGTTTAAGATATTTCATACAAAGTGTTTTTTTTTTCAATAATATTGCTTTTTTGTTTATTCTATTTTCAGGTAAGAGTATATTTAGCCTTCCATTTACTTGAAATAATATTAATTTTAATTTACTTAGTAACTAAAGAGGATGTTCTTAGTCTTTAATTAATCCACTTTTATTATTTTAATTTTTTTTTTTTGTTTATAGGTACACGTAAAATAATTAAGATTTAAGAAGCGAAATTAGATATTTATTGTAATACATTTTTAGTAAAAAAGTGTGGTTCGGAAAACAATAATATCTTATTTCCATTACTTCAATGAAATTATAGTATTAAATAGGTTCCTAATATTCTGCATCGTATACAATTCCTATAAATGCATATTATAACTAATTAGTAGAAGACTAAAGACTAAAATCTATAGTTTAATTATTGTAAGTAGGTAACTTACAAAGTAACTAATCTAATCGAGGATAACTGTTATCTTCGATTAGATTAGTAAAATTTGTAAAACATACTCTTTTGAAATGTATAATTTTGGTTTTCAACTAAATATCGATAATATACAGATACCGATCAAATATATTATTAAAATATTAACATTTCAAATTATAAATTATATACAACCACAATATTACATTAAAAAATATTATTACCTATATTTGTAATATTATACTAATATCGATTACAACATAATATTATGTATTACTCATAGATAATATTATATAGATATTATATATATTATCTATGATATTACTATATAGGGCACAGGTAACCATGTTGTTTATAATAATTTAGGTATAACATTTTGATTCCAAGACGTATCAATGAAGCGCATTTGCTTTAATATAATCTAAAAAAAAACATTTACACCGCTGTTACTAGACATTCGATAACTTACATACAGATGCTCTATAGTTATTAGTTTTTCTATTGGTTATTCATTAATTTATGGAATTTAATTTAATAATTGAACTTTCGGTGACATGAGACAAGTAAATGAAAAAATTCAAAATAATGCCCGTGAACATTTTGAATGAGTCTGAAAAGTAGGTAGGTACAACGTTATGGTATATTTGTGTTATAGGATTTCTCATAATATAATATTGTTTTAAAAAATGTTTTCATAGTTCATTAAATATGCACATGCAATTATTTGTTTACTTTGCAATCATTCTAATGGAATCCTGGAAATTTCCTGCTCGTTTTATTATAAAATAACATTAAGGTTGTAAAATATTATTTATGTATGTATTTACAAGTTTAAAATTAAAATTCAGTGTTTATGGACTTTTGTATTTAATCAGGTTGACAGTGCTTAGGTACTTACTTTACCTAAGACTTGAGGGTAAAAATTATGGTTATTTCTTCAATAAATTTATTTTCAATTGATTAACTGTATTCCAAAATATTACTATAGTTTCTAATAAATATGATTACTAAAATCACGAAAAAAAGTAAATAATTATACCAACTTACTATACCTACTTCTTACAGTTACAGTTAAGGTTACAGAGAAATATAAATATTATATTTTGATAATTATTCTGAAGACGTGAAGAACTAACTAGTAGTATAAATAATTACCTTTGGAGTAGGAGCAAGTTGTTTTAATTCCCATGTATTTCATTAATTAATTTATTACCCAGTGAGTTGTATAATGTTATACTCTCCAGAGAGTATAATAATAGTATTGTGAATATTTTAATTGTGTAATTAAAGGTTTAAAGAATAATTATGATCACTGTTGTATTCACCAACGTAATAACTAATAGATGAATAATGAATATAAAAATACTACCTATTTAATATTTTAGTTATTGTTGTAGTCAAGTACTTAGTACATTCATACATCATATTGAAATAATATTATTATAGTGAACAACTATAGTAAGTTTATTTTTAATTTTGAATATTATGATTTATGATCAATCATAATTCATACATTAGATATATTACTACAGATATGTTATTTGATAATGTTTATCATCAGATGTATAAATGCTTTATTCATATTAGAACATAATATGAACAATTTTATTTTACATAAGTGCCCTTCCCCTTCCAACTATATATTATGTTTCTTTACACATTTTAATTGTTTATTATTTCCAAAAATATTCAGTCTGTTGGTATTTGGGGAAAAAAAACGCAATACGTAAAAGCGCTTATAGGTTTCCAGTCTAATAATGCGTGATTGTACGAGTTTTAATATAATAAGTTGGTTGTGTAATGTATTTTATTTTTCTCAGATTAAAATAATTTAAAATGTTAATAGTATACAAATATTGTATACCTATGTAAAGTATAAATTAATATAACTTAACACTTAATCTTTATCAAGAACAATACAATTTTATTTATTTTTAAAAACGTAAGTATTTAACGCTAATTCAATAATTTACCAAATAGACTAATTGGTTTTTAAACATTTTTGATAAACATTATAACAATACTTTGATCTTAGTCGATAGGTCACACGAGTTTAACACACCAACATTTAATGAAAAATAATACCCTCACATAATTATCTACTACACATTTAAGGTATGTCACTCTATTACATTGAAATGCATCTTAATCGAATGCAGGACATAATAAGAGAAAGGAAGGAGAGGAGTGAATCTATGACCACCTTTCCAAGACTCTTAATTCAGAACCAAACCACATACTGAAACTAGGTACTCAAATCCTTAACAACTATCAAGAACAAACATCGTCATTTAAGTACCTACATTTATAATAATTTTATTTTTAAATTCTGAGCGGAGCAATGGATGTATTGATTTTACAAAGATGAGTGTTTTTTTTTTGTCACCTGTGTATATCACTTTTCATAGCAGTAAAAAAAAAAATGGTTAGATTTTCTTCAACAGCACCTTTTTTGATATGAAATTCGGTACTTTGAGGGGGTAAAAGTAAAAATTTTAAAGTAATTTTCAAAAACGCTGGGGAAACAAAAGAAAATTTAAGAAAAACGGACATTTTTTCGTCAAAACAGTTTTGGTTTTTGGTGTAGCTCTCAAACAATAGATCGTAGATACATGATATTTTCACTGAATGTTCATATTGAAAATTTCTGTACACCATAATATTTTAAAAATAATCTGACTTGTCTTGAGGTGTTAACGGACATTAAAATGACGTAGGTACTATTTTTTTTAAGCATTTAAAGTTCGAAATTTGACAAAGACCAAATTTAAAATTTAAAAAAGATTTTCTATTTAAAAATGTACAAAAGGTTCAACTTTTATAGCTAAAGATTGAAAATTTAAAAAAAATATAAAAACTCAGTTTCTTTTATATACCTACTTATTAGTTTTGAAAGTTCAAATTTAGACGAAATTAGATATTTAAACGAAGAAGTATGATTTTAGTTTTGTGTTATATTTTAAAATAATTTTTCATTGGTAGGTACCAGAAACTACTAAAGTATTTTATTGTATACAAATATGATAATAATTAAATAATAATAATTCGACTCAACCGACTACAGCCATATTAATAATAATTTTTGACAATATATTTATAATATAAAATATCTTGGACAATAAACCGTCTCTCCTCAGAATAGTTTTTCGTACCTATGCAATGATATTATATCATTGAATTCAATTTTAATACCATAGATTACAGTTACTCATTGTACAGAAGAGCGGCATCCACTTACTAGTTTTTTTTCTTTTTTTTGAATAGAAATAATTTATCTAACCTAATTTTATCAAAAACCATTGTTACGCCCTGTAATGGACTCAGAATTTAGATGCCGCACATAACTGTTCTAATAAAAATAAGAAAATAGGTATTGGTACACTTTATGATGTAGAATAAATGTATAATATACCAACACCTAATTTAATCTATAGTGATGTAAAATGTACATTATGGTGTAGAGTTTATTTTTTGTTTGCCGGGCTCTTATTAGCATTGCACTTATCGCAGTATGGCTCACAAAACTTCTCGACTTTACGACCCTGGGTGTATTATTATAATTTATAGTCAATCGACGAGCATAATATATCAATAGTATCAATGTATTATTATAATTTATGGCTGATCGACAACGACCCGTTTGTAGATTTTTGTTTCTGTTTCACGAATTTACTTTAACCGGCATTATAATTCGGTATGGGTATCAGAAGAGGTCTCGACGGAATGAGCGAGTATAGACGTATTAAATTTCCATTAAACTCAGAGCGGACAACCGCGGAGCCCAATCGAAATAATAAACACATTAATATATACAGGGTGTTCCTCGAGTCTGTCGCAAGCATGGTTTTCAATTATTTCTTTTTATGTAATCTTTTAAAAATATTAAAAATTGAATTATTGATTAAACAATGTTTGAGTGGACAATATTAAGAAATGTACTATCACATAGCTCTAGAATGTTATTCAATTGTATACCAAGATGAATGATAATTTGTACTTCATAGTAATGGTCAGAAAAAAAATCATTATTAGAGCCATAAAAAAAATAGGTGTCAGCATTAAAAAAAATTGTTTCGTTATTGGTACCAATAGCAAGCTTGAAAAATTTTGAATTTTTATAGAAAGTTCCCGCAATAAAAATAGCGAAACACAAAATAAACCGTTTAATATTATTATTGATGATGAACCATGCGTACACCGATAATATGAAATACAGATACTTAAAAAAATATGGACGACGTGTATCGACAGTATAATATTATGTTGTATTCGCATACGAAGAGATACCCCAAGCAAAGGGTAGTCGATGAGAACAAATATAATATTTATTATTATTATTATTATTATTATTATACTACTGCGTTATATTTTATATACCCGAGAGCAGGTTAACCGTAGCGAGCGTAACGAGTACCGCAAACACGACGCCGTCGATCGCCGATGTTTAGGTATATATAGGTGCCATATATATATATATACGAGTTTCAAGCGGGAAAAATAGGTTTTAAACGCGTACCGCTCCCTCCCTCCCCCCCCGGGCAACGGCGGCGATGTGGTAAAAATAAACATTTTTGACGAAACGAGAAATAAAAAACGCGCCCGTTTGATATAGCGATAAGTAAAAGTAAAAAAGTCTCCACGTGAATAATGTACGGAAAAGGTCGACCCGCGGGGAGAGGGGAACGGGCAGAAAAAATAAGAAATTTCTTCTTCGAGTAGAAGAGTGATTTATACAGTGTAAACAAAACAAAAGGGTCATCCCTCGCGCGTCTTATAATACACCTACCTCTGTACCACCGCTATCGCCACTGATCCGGTCGGTAAATCAAACGGTCGGCGGTTGTTTGTTCTCCTAGCGCCAGTATTACAATAATAATATAGTGGCGACACTAACGGGCGTGTCCGCGCCGCACATTATCGGTTACACTTACCGGCGGCGGCGGCGGCGGCTGCTGCCCGCGAACTCTGGTCCTCATCGTCGTTCTTGTTATCGGCGGCGTCTTGGTATTTTCCGGTCTTCTTGGACGGTCTACGGTCCACTTCGTTGGCGGGCGCTGGTTAAAAAAAAAAATAAAATACTCTATAATAATATAAACGCATCACAAATAGGTACATAAATCCAACGGAGTGAAAAAGGGGCGGTCGATGGAGTGTATCGTATGATATAATATATATATATATATATATATATTATAATATATGTATATGTTGAGAGCGTGAGAGTGTGTATAAATATATACCGAATCGGCGAGAAAAAGTTTTCAGGCGTCCGACCGAATAAGACGATAAATTAACCATCGTATACCGCGGTACTCGCACGTATATGTATATAGGCGCTGCAGTGGTCGAGAGTTATGCTGTGTGTGTGTGTGTGTGTTGCCGAGGGTGGTCAAACCTCTTCAATCAAAACCTAATTATTAAAAATGTATCCTGGCTAATAATAATTATTGTTTGCGATAAACCGTACATTTATAATTATCACTAAAAATCACGTTTGTCATTATCATTTATCACCGGGGAAAATGGTTTGGAATTTTCTCGATTTTGTTCTTACACGAACCACACGCGCGGTGTCGGTAAAATCGATGGTAGACATAAGCGCCAAAACGAGATAAGAAATATATAAATTGTATCGTATATACAAAAGTGCCAAAATCCCATACACCTATATATAGGTACATGGATGTTTCATTCCAGATATTCAATTTAGAACTGCGTGGGTACCTATCATTCAAAAGCGCTTGCAAACGCCTACAATCTTATAATGTTCCTAAACATAATATAATTGTAATAATACGAATTTTTATTTATAATATTTTTATGTACTTACTTCATGTATTTTAAAATGTTAATATCGACGCATATGATAAAATAAGTTTTTTTTGTACCTTTATATTGCTAAATCGTAGGTATATCCGGTAAAATACATAATATATTTTGAACAGTCACCCGTTATTACCACGGACTAAATGCAAATTAAAGTGTATCTAAGCTCATGCAAGTTACTACTCAAATATTATGCTCAATCAGTAATTAAAATATTTCGTTTTAATACGTCACCTCTTTTTATCGTCTACCGATTCAGGTAGTCGAGGACTTTTCAGAAAATATTTCTATCCATAATTGAAATCATAATAGTATAAGTATAATTATTATTTTAAGTAATAATTTTATCATTTAGTTTATCGAAATTTTCAATTGCGATATTTGAATTATAAATAAAAATCTTACATTTTCAGAAAGGAATAAAATCCTAACTACATCATAATATTACATAAGCGTATAATTTATTCTTACGGTGTGATCTGAAAGGGGCTGTTTTCGCTACCTTATATTATGAGTATATAGGTATACTCGTATTATATGGGTGCAATGCGATTTATATTTATCATAAACGTATAGTAGTGGGCTCACAAATAACACAAATTGCTTTATGGTACGAGTGGAGCGTGTAAAATGTGTGTAGGTAGCTATGAAAAGAAATAAGGGTGTGTGTTTGAGCTATTTTATAAATCGTTTTTTTTTGTTAATATAATATATATGTATACCTTTTCCGCTGAATTTAGACGATTTTTTAGGCATCTCAGTCGTCCACCAGCGACCGGACACCGAAGTGGGCACTGTGGTCGTGGTAGAAGTGGTCGTAGTGGTCGTAGTGGTGGTTGTGGTGGTAGTTGTTGTCGTCGTCGTCGGCTTAGGCACGGCTACATCATGATGGAAATATGAAAACAAACGTTATTTACAAGGAAACTATAATATTATTATTAATTAGCGTAAACTCGTTTTTGACACTTATCCAGTTTTAATTGTATGTACCTTTGTATAAGTATAGGATGTCTCACCGTATTTGTTCAAGTCCACCGACCTATATAGATTACTTATACATTTCTCTACACGCCTCTTGATAAAACTTTACAACTTGAACAACTGTTTGTACTTAATGGAAATTAATAATTCAACTTTTAAAATATTTACATAAATTAGTTCTATAAATTGAATGTCTCGGATTTTTCGAAAACACCATAAAAAACATTTAATTATAAATTATTTTAATATATTATTACATTTCATTTTGTGTTAAAGTACCTACCTAAACTAAAGCTAAAAAATACTGAACATTACACTAATTGAAACCCTCCAGTAAGATAATGATTTTTCAACGGCGTAATATAGTAATACACATAATATTCTTACCTATCAGATGTTATAAGCTTGAGGAAAGTTATTGTGAGGGGAGAGTAAAATTCGGTATAATAGCTTGTAGGTACAACGATATTTTAGCTGTAGTATTTATTTCGGTATTAAACATGTCTGTTTTGCTTTGTAATCTTTTTTGATTTTTAGCACTAATTTTGATTGACGAGAATTATTATATTAACGAACGATTGTTGAAATTAAGACTATAATTCAGAACAAATTATAATATTATGTTTGTGTTTGTTAAGGGTAATTCGACAACATGGATTCAATATTACTCAAGCCCGAAACGACGCTAATCCAAATTGCATGTTTGATTATAATATAACTGGATGAATTTTTCTGCCGGTTTGTAAAACACAAAGTGAATATATTATGCAACTTATTATGTACACAAAGTCACAAAGAAATATAATATGAGATAATAATATAACGTAGGTAGATAGCTTATCACTGCAGGATTGTGAATAGAGTATGTAAATATCAGTATAATATCACATAGTATATCTAACTATTATGTGTTCGACATGAAGTTATCACTGTCAATAAAAAATGTTTATTTTCGGAGAAGATAACGAGTACCTACACGATTGTATTGTAAAAATCTATAAATGGATAACGAAAAACGTTTTAAAACTTTGGCACAAGACGAAAAATAGACCTTACAGCAGGCGGTTTGACTATCACGGGAAAAAAAAATACTTTTGTGTAGAAATATTAGGTACTCCATTCAACGTAGAAAATATGTTTAACTAAATACTAAAATATCAATAAATTGTTTTAAGAGTATTATTATTACTGAATAATAGTAATTCGAGTGATTCGAGCGCTATGCTTGAGTGGGGCAATATTCATGTTTTGTATATTATGCGTTGTTCATCGTACGATTCAAGTACCTCTACCTACCTCAGTCTATGGATACAATGGATATTTATTACATTTGTAAATATTAATGTTTTTAACTATTAATATCCTCTAGAAATCGGCCCGAAGATTCTCGCTGAAAATATACGTTATATATGCAATAGGTCCCTTGTTTTATGCACTTTTTATAGTATGCAAAACTCGAGGAAAGAGCCAAATTTCGTATAAGTAGTCTATACTGTGGTAATTACGAATATATTGTATTATGGCAATGTGTGAAGTCGCCATTTTTAATCACCATCATTATAATTAATTTTAATATTATATAATAGTATTCATGGTTTGTAGGTTTTCGGATGTTGGATTGTGACGGATGTTTTGATCCACATAAATACACCAAATTATAGATATAAGCTTTTTCGGTATCAATAATAGATGTAGTCTGTTTAAAACAAGATTATAATTCTATACTAATGACTCGTGTCATAGTCGTTTCCATGACCTTATAATATTATGATTGTTATTCATATAGTTGTTATTCATGGTATCATAATTAAGAGAACAAAATATTTTGTGTAGGTATACCTACTAAATTGATGTTTAACAATAATAAATATATATGATGTATCTAAATTATAATAAATAAATAACTTTAAGTATCACAATTTATTATGTTATACTGTTTCTTGTAGTACCGAATAATTTAATTTACCATTAATTTGATAATATTTCAACATTTTTTTCATTCATATAGGTATTCATACAAGTACCTAAAAACGTTTATTAAAAATAAAAAGTTGTATAAGGGATTTCAATATTATTATTTTTTATTTATTTGTTCACCATCACTCTTTATTATAATAACCTAACCTACCTATACTATATAGCTTTCTCTAAAATATCTAGATACATACCAAGGTAACATAATAGATATTTAATAATTATAAGAGTTAATCAATTATAATTAACTGACATTTTTAAGTGCAGGTGATCATACCCATAGCCCATAATATTATTAAGTCTTATTATAATAATGTTATTTATATTACAAAACTAAAACACACATCATTGGTGATTAAAATAACTTCTTATATACAACTGATCTTTGATTTCCCGTACACGTATTATACAATATTTAATGACTTTTTTTTTCAATATTATGATCTCATTTTTAATTTTTTTTTTTTACAAGTTTTATTTACTATAAGTAGCTATGGCACTTTTCTTAAAATACCAACTTGATATATAAAAGAAAATATTGTTCTTTGAGTGTACTCTAATTATAGGAGGCAATCCTGTCAATTCAGTTTTACAGGGCTGAAACTTAATTATTTTTTTATAATATTCAATTAAGTATTAAATAATGAATTTATACCTATGTAATGATGATATATATAATAACGAGTTTGTATAAAATAAAACCTCTAATATTCAAAATGTTAATATTTTAGATTCTGAGTGAAACGATGAATGTATTGATTTTACAATGATGTGTGTTTTTATTTTTTTATGTCTGTCATCACGTTTTAGGACAGTAAAAGTGCTTGGATATTCTTCAACAGTAGCTTTTCTGATAGGAAAGTGAATCTAGTTGGTACTTTGGGGGATCAAAAGTAAAAATTTCACAGTAGTTTTCACAACCGCCGGGAAAAACAACATAAAAATTAAGGAAAAACAGGAATTTGTACGCAAAATCGGTTTTCCAAAAAATCGATTTTGGTTTTTGGTGTAACTCTAAAACAAATGAACGTACATGAAATTTTCACTTGTTGTTTATATTTG
>WHPZ01581727.1:0-18987 GCA_016617965.1 Macrosiphum rosae
AATATAAAAATTGAAGGTGCTTAAGCTCTGCATTTTCTAGAAATTTATAATAAATTATGAGGCAGTAATGGGTTTTTTGAGCAAAAATGTTTTAGAAGTTTAATAATTTAACATGGAACACTTGGCCGATGTTATCAGTAATGTGAGTGCCACCTGAAATTGATACAATCTTTATTACTATTTCATTATTATTTATAAATATTAGTTATAATGTAGGTATAGGTAGTAAAAGTAGTTCATAAATTACTTGTAACAATTTGTATACATTTGGATATAATATATTATTTTCATTTACTTATATTTTTTAAATGGATCAAATCAAAATCCTCGAACTAGGAACTGATAAGTGAATACTGAATAATGCTGGGCTAATGAAACATTTTTATTTAAATTCCGCTTATCGGTATTTGTTTTTTCTGATTTAAATTGAAAATAATATATTGATATTATAATTTTATGATTTTTATATTGTCGCACATTATTGATTTAATTGTTTTTAATTATATTTTGAACATACATTTTCTTCTTTTTTGAAAAAAAATATACATTTTACAATTTTGATTTCTAACTACGAGAAACCTGTCATCGTTTGCTCGGCTGTGTAATTGACCCAAGAAGCCAAAATATTAGTAGTTATTTATTTTTATCTACACATACACAAATTATAGACCTATTGGCTATTGTTGAATTTTAAATTAAAATAGTTTTTTTTTTTAAATTTTATATCTATTTGTATATTATGAAAAACATAAAACTATTAACATTTTGATGTAAGTAATGGATTTAATTTATTTTTGATTTCAATTTAATTGGAAGATCATTTTTTTTTAGTTTTTGATATCACTTGTTTCTTAGTTGATTTTTATTGATATTTAAAATAGATTTTAAGGCCTGGAATAGTAGTTTTTGGGTCGGAATTAGATGTAGGCAAGGAGGATATCTATTGCTGTACTGTGTTCTGAAGTTTGTAATTATATTAGTAGGGTTTGGATTTGAAGGCAATATATAATCAATAAAAAAAGCATTTAAAATGTAAAAAAGGCATTTAATTTATATAAAAAAGCAATTAAAAAATATGCTACAAAATTAAATGTACTAACTAGTTGGTATTAAAAAAAAAAAATTCACTATCATGTACTTTGATTAACTGTCTTCAGTAAAACATTGACGGTTTAGGCTCAAAATATTTTTATACATCGAAAATGATCTTTCTACATCTACCGAAGTTAGTCCACCTAACCGTGGTTCAACCTTATCCTGAATAGAGTTTAGTACGGGTATTTTTATGGCCATACAAAATACTCCATAAGACGGTAATGGATAGAGTATTCATTCAGCGATATCGATAAATATCAAGCTCTTATCTATTTGTACCGATAATATGTAAGCTGTGCATAAAGCTATTAAGCCAATTGAAAATTAAACACAAAAAAGACATTTATAAGTGAGAAAAGCAAAAAAAATGCATCCATCGTCTTAGAAATTAAATGAAGCACATTTTTGTATAAAAATTATTTTTCAATTATGATTATTAGAAAAAAGGCTTTTGCCTTTAAGTCCGAACCCTATGTATTAGTCTGCTGAACGTGATAATATAACTGCCAACCTCCTTTTGTAGAATATAGAAATAATGAATAGGTAATGTTCTATAAATTCATTTGAACTAAAAAAAAAATTCAATTGTCGAAAACTTTGTTTTATTCATAATCCTCTGATAGTCTGATATCTGATGAAAAGTGGTTTTTGGTTTTTATTTTGTAAGCAGAATTTTTGGAAGGGGCTAATTTTAAAGTTGGGGTGCTATTACCCCCTAAGGCTCCTCTAATTGAGTTTATGCTGATTCCAGTAATTTACTTCTACAACCCTCTAGTATTCACATGCAGTTTCATCACTTATATGAGCGCCTCTGTCTATGAGGGACAAAAATAATAAATAAGATATTATAAAATTTCCATATATCAACAATGAGTGCTAATATTACAATAATCATTCATTTTTTTTTTTTTTTTTTATACAAAACATAGAAATAATTGCAAATAAGCATTCTATATGTGGACAATATGATAGGCCCATGTAATATTATTGCCTATGTGTAATGTGTATCATATCAAAATATCTCAAATATCTAATCTAATAAAGCGGCATTTTGTTTTTAGATCACGGTCTCCAATAATCTTAAAATTTGAAACTGCCAATCTTAGATTATATTATTATCATTTCAATTACACACTTTACCTATTTGAATAATTGTGGCATTAAAATTTTATCGTCTCCCTTATTATTTGTTATTCTAAAAAAAATTTCATAATTTTATATCATTATTTCAAACATATAAAAGTATCATTAAATAAGCTTCTTCTGGGTAATTTATGCAATACTTTTATACACGTCATGTTATTTTTGATGAGTAGGCATGACATGTTTTCTTTGTCTTGTTTGTATTCCTATGACTTAAACCAATTATGTATGACACTAACCTTCAAGGGTATTTATAATAATTTTTTAAGTATAAAAACTATAGATATTGTACTTGTACATTCTAACCACCTGAATAACTGTTGTCAAAAAACAGTAAAATACAATTTTGTTTTAAATTTTTAAATTGATCTAAGTATTCTAATTTAGTGGTAATTTGTAAAAGTTCCATTTTCATATTATGAGTTAGAAAAAAATGTATTGATAGAAAAGTATACATAAATTTGTAGTCTAAATCAAATAAAGCTATACAATTATACATACATACATCCATCTTAGAAATTATTTACTGAAACAAATATAAACTTATGTATCACATACTAATTCTTTCCTTAAAGTAGTATACAATGGTTTTATTTAAATTATTAAATTGTAGTAATTATTTGGTTGTGTTGTACCTAGCTATATAAATACGGTGTATATTATAGTTGCTAGTTCAAATGTATGTATCTAGTTTTCAGTAACAAGAAAAATTATTATTCCACAGAATTACTTCTAAAATTATAATAAACATTACATTTTATTTATTAGATAACTAATGTTAGAAATATAGTTGTTGCAGTTAGAGTTTGTTGAGTCTTTTGGTGAGGTAAATTTGGTTTGTTAGATACCAAGTAATGCTGAAAGCACCCATGGCCAGTGCTTGGGTCATATGATATGATATCTCCTCAACTTGACATAGTTTCTGGCTTGAATAATATTTATTTTTTATTTCAGCATAATTCAATTTTAATACAATCATAATATTAAGAGCTGATACGTATACCATCTGATCTAAGCTCGTATCTGGCTTTTATATTGACAAAGATCAGTCTTGTTTTCATAAAAAACAGATTTGACACTATTTTTGATTTTTTTACTCCTACTATTATTTGGAGTACATTATTATTATTATATGCTGCCTCTTAAAATTTGCTATTCGTGCCTACATACCTAACTGAATATTAATTTTTTTTTATCTGAAGTTAAATTAACTGACCTAATGTTTGTGTGTTCACCTGATTTATTAAAAATGTTATTATCCCTGTTATTATTATTAAATAGGTCCAGTGCCCTGTTCTTCTTGTTTTTCTGAAGCCAATATTGGACAGTTATTCCTTAAATGAGCCGTAGAACCACAATTCATACACCTTTTTCGTGGAGCTGGTCCATTAAAATAATTAGCTGCGTTCATCCTATCTTTCGTATAATTTTGTATATAAGGTTGCATATATACCTCATATTGTTCCTATCATTTTGTTTTTTTAATTCCCGTGTTTTGAAAAGGATTTTGATTAGGCTCGGGGTATCTTTGTGATTAGGGAGTATTAAGAGATTATATTAAGGGAGTAGGAAAAAATGAGATATGTAAATGTTATACTCAATATTATATTAATTTAGGAGCTGCAATTTTGTATACAAGTATATTGAAAATGCACGTTTTGTTCAATTTATTAAAATAATAATTCAATATTTAGATAATTTAATACACGGTAAAACAATTTTAATTGTAGTATTAAAAATATTTTCCAGTATGCTTACGAATAGATCAGTTGTGGATGTGTATGGAGTGTCGGCAAATTCTTTGTGGGCATAATGCTGGAGGACACAGTACTGCACATTACGGGTTCCACCAAACTCATTGTTTGTTTATAAATATTGAGTCTGCAGCTATATTCTGGTTAGTTTAATAATTATTATATTGTTTATTATTTGGTCTAAAGATGTATTTCAAAAAAAGATTTTAAATGCTTGAAATATTATCTACTTACCAGTCATAATATTATGTCAACATTTTTTTAATATATTTACATAGGTTTAAAAAACATTGTGATTTGTAATAGGTATCCACTTAATTTTTTAAATTAAAATATTTTATTTTTAAAGTTTCAAGTGTAATTCTGATGTAGAACCAAAAAACCACGATGATGAACTGAACCGTCTTCGACAGTTTATTCTATATAATCGTGGACCAAGTGCAAGTAATAGTAACAAAAAGAGAAGACGGTAATTATTTCAATAAAAAAAAATAATAAAGTAAAGCAATTATTGTATTAAAGCTTAATATATTTTTTTAATATTTAGGAAAAAAGCATCTAAGGCTGTTAAATCAAAAAAGACTGTTAAAAAAGTCTGTAAACCTCCTAATAATGAAAATGACTGTTATATAAATACAGTTACCCAAGCTCTTTGGTAAATATTACTATTGATTAAATTTAAAGTGTTGTTTAAAATAACTTGAAATAAACTGTATAGTTAGATTTTATATAAAGAATAAATTATAGTGTTTAAAATTCAAATGTTTGTAAATAAAATCTGAAGTATTTTACTTGTCTTATAATGTGCATGACGTTCTTTGTTTGACGTTTTAATCATATACGTTTATAAATATTAATTCTTTTCAAATTGTTCATTAAATAATTTGTGTAAATGTTCTATAAAAATAAAATATTATTCATAAATGAGCTATTTATAGAATGAAATTAACAAAATCTTATTGCTATTTTTTTTTTTCAAAACTCATTGATCATGATTTTAGGTTTCTATACTATGCATAGAATACTTTCAACCTGACTGTATCTGTGGTGTTTTTTATTGTCTTGGTTACCAATACCATTATTAGTTTTACAATAACAGGATATTATTGTACAATATTTTTTGGTTCACTCCTAAATACTAGAAATATTATTGTAAATAGCAATATTTTATGTTATCTGCAAAGATTTATTGGTTATCATATGTGATTGGCAAACAAATATTAGGTATGGTCTATAAATGAATGTTCAATGGTGCCATATGCAATCCACCACAACATTATTGTCTATAATATATTGTTTTATTGACATTAAACAAAATAAAAATTGTTTTTACACTTAGCTAATAACCATGGTCAAAGATGTCTCTGTATATCTTGAAACCATTTAAATTTTTTTCTTAAACATTCTTACTTTCATACCCCCCTTATTTTTTTAAATTTTTGAATTTACATTTTATTGAACTAACATATTTAAAACAATAAGTGTATTATAGCTTAATATATTTTTAATATTTAGTGAACAGGAACCTCAAGCTGTTGTACCAAAAACAGTAAACATTTCAAAAATAGCACCTAAAGCTGTTGTACCAATAAAACCATTCAAAGTTAAACCTAAAAAACCTTTTTATAAAAGAGGTCCTAGAACTACTAAAAAAGTTGGTATATTAAATTGTGGAAACAACTGCTTTATGAATGCAGTTTGGCAATCGCTTCGGTAAATATTTTTTGTTATTTATTAAATTTTAAAGTGTAACCTAGTAAAGTCTTACTTATTATTAATACAGTAAAATGGGTTGGACTCTAATGTATTCAACTTTTCAGTCACATTTCCCTACTAATTTCTTAATAATTTGTCTGTTTTTTGTTTCCTTTATCCGAAAAGAGTATTTTTGTATATGAAATAACTTGCATATTATATTGAACTATTTCTCAAAGAATAAAATGCTTCAAGAAATTTGTTTGGCCAAATCGGATGTTGGCACCAGGGACTTTGTTGGAACCTTTTGAATTTATCGGTATTGGTTCTCCAAAATTCGGTTCCAGATAATTAAGGTTCCAAAGAGTATATTAATTTTAAACACCTATCTGGAATGCTGGTTTAATTAATAGTATGAGAAATATTAGAAATTACATATGATCATACATAGTTTATGCACAAAACAGTAATACTTACCATTAAATAATAATAAATAAAATTGTTATATTTTTGAACCTAAAATAACCTATTTAATTTCAAAATTCTGGTTTGGTTCCGATACTTTATTTATTAAAATAAAGCTTTCGGTTCCGGTTCTTAATATTTTAAACATTCTGGTTCCAGAACCGGTTCTTTTATGTTCGGTTCCAGTCCTTGGTTTGCATCATCATTGATATAGATAATGTCCTGGTGTGTTTTATTTTTTACACCAGTTCGGATCAAAAAATTTCTTGCCCCTTTCTTTTTATCATCTATTTTCATCCAGTTCTAAAAATCTCATCATTATATAAATAATTTTATGCATAATATATCCATTTAAATTTGTAAACCACTAACTAGTTAAATTTATGTTCTATTGTCTTTATTAACTCTTCTTATCAGCTCTAGATAAGAGGTTGTATTATAATTTTTTCTACCAAACATCAAAATCATTCTTTTTGTCTCACCTAAAGGCAATGCTATCTCTGTTCCTCATAATAGGCCACTGCCCTCTTCTGTAGTTTTGTATCAACATTTCCAATATAAGTAACTATGTTTTTTTATTTCTTCATATTTCCTCTACTATCTGTGATATATTTTGTTTTAGTACTCTTAGTACTTACAGTTATCCAATTTTATGCCAAAGTTTTTTGTATTTATTATAAGTAATTATCTTAATATCCATCATGCTTTTTATGGTTTTTTGTGTGATTTGTTTACAGTAATTATCAGTTTAATTTTAAACGGTTATGTCTACTTACTTATTGAAAATAGATATTAATTATAAATAATTTCTTAAATATTTTGTTTTCACTGTCTCGTATGTTTAATTCATTTATTACACCAAACATACAAAATTACTGGCCTAAGACTACCTATTTTATTATACTTTATTAAAATATTCCTTAGGTATCACAAAAAATCACCAATAATCATACTAAACTTTTATTTATTTATTCTTTAAAATTTATCTCTATAATATATTTTAATCAGAACTTTCTAGATGTATATAGGTAACTTCTTACCTACTAATTATATTATTTAAAATAAAGTTTAAAATTGTTTGTTTAAAATTTAACATTTTTTCTGTTCTCAATTTGAGTTGTAACTTGTGTCCATCACTGTCATAAATTGAGTCTCTTATATTTTGTGATGTAATTTATTAGCTTATTTCAGTAAGTATAATATTTATAGGCCACTATATTTTTTAATGAAATAGGTAAAAAGTATTCATTTCAGTACTACTTAATAACTAACTCCAATGAAGTAGTCCAAATAAGTTAACTTTTCTAGTGTAACAGTTTGAAAAAATTATTTGATTAATTATATTAATTTAAAATTTACCATCTAAATTTTAGTATAATATATTCTGATATATATGATGTAGAGATGAACATTTTTTCGTATAATGCAATGTGGTATATAAACTCTTTAGGTTTTTTAGGTAGTTATACAACTGTTAGGAGGGATAAACTCCTTTATCAAATTTGATTACCCTTTATCAATTATACAGTTCAATAAATTATTAATTTTAGTTTAAATTATAAATAAGTGAATAATATGTAACTACTAACTTGTACTTTTAGATACTCATATTTATTTTTCTTGTTAAATTAATTTATTTTATCTAATTTTTCATAAATTTCAGTCACTTAAAGCCATTTATATATTGCATAAAATTGTTCAAACTTGTTGAATTTGAAGTATCCAATAAGGAAAATAATACTAATCCAGATCCAAGGTTGCAAGATTGTATAGCCCAAGAAATGTGGAAACTAATGGAGGCTTTAGTTGACTGGCAAAAACCTCCGGGCTATAAATGTAGAGAAGCAATTTCACCAATTGCTCTTCAACAAATTGTCTGCAAAATTAAACCTCGATACAAGTTAGTAAATAAGTTTCAATAAAATAAACATATATAAGTTTTAGTGATTTCAAATTAAAATAAATATGTATATTTAATAGAGGTATTATAGTATTTTAAGTATATAAAAAAGCAGGTTAGTGGGTGTTACTCTGTTGTACAGTAGGTTACAAGTGGGTCACTGTATAATGGATGGTATTTATAAATTTGAATTCATTGATATCATATAATTGTATACGAAAAACGATTCTGAGCGTAGACGGTTTGTCAGTCTGGATATTTTATATTTTATTATTTATTTATTTATTTATGTTGTATATCAACGGGTATCTATCCTTTTACAATTATATAAAGAAAACACTTCAGCTTAAAAACTAATTAAGTGTAGTAAAAAAAAAAAAATAATAATAATAATGAAATTAATTAAAACAATGATAATTATAATTAAATATAAATATTTCTGACTAATAAATAATAAGTACATAATATTTTGTTTAACATTTTTTTCCCTGATAATTAATCAATATATTTAATATTACCCTGTAAGTTGAATTAATATTATAAATTACAACAAAATAATTAAAATCGTTATTTTTATTTTTGATCTTTTTTATGGTCATAAACAAAGCATTAGAAATAAAAATCCCATTTTTAGCTGTTCCTTGTAATTTGTCGGTGGTTTTTCCCGTAGCATTAAATAACTGTAAGAAAAATTACCTCTTTAAAGTACCATCTTGATCAAACTTGCTAAAAGATAACATACTATATGTTAAAATCAAAGCACTCCTTCTAGAAATTTTGTATACAGGATAAAAAAAAAAAAAAAATTAATGTAAAACCACTAGAACCCTCACTCCGCTCAGAGTCTAAAAATGTTTTTTTCTATGCATAAATTACTAATTATATTTTAAATAATATAGCAGTGATAGTGGTGTTTAATGTATTTTTATGTGTTGTATAGAAATCTTTTCATTTGAGGTATGGGTCTGTCTATCTTAGTAGTTTATTTGTTTTGTATTTTATGGGGTTAAAAATTATATTTTTAACTACTTACCCACCTAGGCCAATACAAATGGAAAAACATTTATCCAATCGTAAAATTTGTATGCCATGATTATAATTTATATATACTTTGAACTTCTATATATATTTCTGAAAGAAATTATTATTTATATGTAGTTTATTATGTCTACCTGGGAGTCATTACTTTCATTTTTCTAATAAGCATTATACTCAGAAGTATTTCTAAAATACCAAAGAAAGAAAAGTATTTATGAATAATGTGTCTTTAGGTTAGACATTGATTATAGATTGCTCACTAGTCGACGTGACTACTATCAATTACCATGGTATTGTCCATTACTAACCACTCGGACACACCCAAACCACGGGCTCGTGGTTAGTAATGGACAGTACCGTAATAATCGCTAGTAGTAACTTTGGCCAGTGAGTAATCCATAGTATTTATAATCAATAGCACTAATAATGTATGCTTATATTAATTTTTGGATTTTTGTTTTGAAAGTTACAATTCTTGTATAAGATTAATAAAAACAATATATCTTGTTGAACAAACACAGTTTGTAGTTTAATGTGAACCAAAAAATTCCAATATTAATAATTAATATGTTATCACCTATCAATTATTACAAAAAATGTTATACATATTTAATAATGATATTGTTCTAAAATTATAATGACTATTTAGAGGATATCATCAACATGATGCTCATGAATTTTTGATGTTTACATTGGATACTTTACATAACGAGCTGACATATGAAAAAAGTAGATTGTTCTTAGAGGAAGGAATAACAATTCAAAACCCTAAAAATATGGATACACTTGTGTCATTGATGTTTCGTGGGTTTTTATTAAGTGAGGTGATTCATTTTTCACTTTATCACTATTTATTTTGATTTTTGTACAATATAGAGTAGGGCGTAAAGTTTTAGTCATGTTTAAGCAAAATATTAATTGTGTTTAGAATAATAAAACATCAGAAGTTTAAAAACCTATTTTTATATTATATTAATAGTTTTATGTTGAAAAATTACTTAAACTGTCACTGACTATTATTCAGATTTTAGAACATTTTAATTAATTAAGTATGTGAATCTTTTTGACTTTTAAATACCATTTAGACTTTTTTTATGAAGTTTAGTTTAACACATACGCCTTACTCTAAACATATAATATAAGCTTGATCCATATAATGTGGTGGAAAAAATTATTTATCATGTATTCAACTATACAGAAAACAAAATTAATCTTTACTTTAAATGGATCTTCTTATATATTTTAATAAAATGTGAATTTTCTATACAGGTTCTTCCAAATTGTATGTTACATTTTATTATGGAAATTATATAAGGCACACTAAGTGATATTTTGTTCAAATCTTAGTTTTTAACTTTATAACTAATTATTAAAGTCTAAAAACTAAGAAATAGGTCCACGAAAAATCACTTAAAAGGACACCATATCCGTCCATGTTGCTTCCATCTTTCAAGTGAGTAACATAGCAAATTTATGATCAGCAGTTCACATTTAACTTCATTAGTTCAAAAATTAGAGCAAACGACCTATCATGAAATTTAATGGTAAGAACATTATCTGTGTAAGTGTGTCAGATTTTATACAATGATTCAATTTTTTAGTGAGTTTTGAGTACATAAAATAGCACAATTTAATAATACTCATAACTTGCTTAAAATCCTAATAATCGTAAAAAAACTGATATAGAAACACAGGCTATGATTTTGCCATTAAGTGTCATAATAGGTTGATTCACAGTAATGTTCAAACCAATGAGGCTAAATGTGAACTGCTGAGTGTACATTTGCAATGTTACCCATTCTTAAGGCAGAGACAACTAATGTGTATAGCATCTTCTTAAAATTATGTTTTGTTTTTGATTGCTGTAAAATTTAGAAAAAGTGATAAACTATGTATTGAATTTGATTAGAATGTTTATGATATATTATAGATCATATTGATTTGTAGTCTCCACATAGATAGTCAAAAATGGAAAGAACATTCCTGATTATTTATCCACATAGGTAGTGTGCCATTATACCTTAAGTATTTGGTACATTTCTACAAATGTTACCAATAGTAGTAACATTTAAGTAACTGTCTCTTCAGTCTAATTTCAACATCTCCTAATTGTGCATATGACCCTTTTTTTTTTTTTTTAATCACTGACCCTATTTACTTTCTATTATCAACAAGTTTCCATTATTTTGTGATCATACAATTTGTAAGAATCTCTGTACATTTGACTCAGTATACATAATCATTATTTGTTTTTTTATTAGGTTTACTGTTTAGTGTGCAATACATCTTACAGAAAAAGAGATGAAATGACAGATATTTCACTAGACGTTCCAGATTACGAAAATGCAGACCCGTCGGAATCTCAACCAGTTGATCTTTTAACTGGTAAGTTAAGACTAAGTTTAAATTATATAAATATTTTTGACATAATATTTTTTTTTTTTTGTAGATTGCTTGGAGCGTTATTTTGAGATAGAAGAACTAAATGAAACAAATTTTTATTTCTGTGATAAGTGTAAAAAACGACAAAAGTCCACTAAGAGATTTCGGATGAATGCTGTACCAAATGTAAGTTTTTGTTTTTGCTTATTAATAGGATTACACTTCTCTACTTAACTAAATGTTTGTATTTGTTCAGATACTTTGTCTCCATCTTAAACGGTTTAGATGGGATAATAATTGTCGTACTAAGGTACATACATTCATAGAATTCCCTATGCAATTAGATATGTCTCCATATTTTGATGATGAGGCGAAATCTCAATTTGTTGGTAAAGATGCAAATATGTTTGATTTGACTGCTGTTGTTGTACATGATGGAGAAGGGTAAATAAAAATAAAACTATTTAAAAATATATTATTGTTATTTTTTATGATTAATGCCAATTTCAGGGGAGGATCTGGGCATTACACTTCTTATGCTGTGGATTTTACAGAAGGTAATTTTATATAATTAAGGAAGTTAATGAAAAAAAGTTTTGTTACAGAGTGCAATATTTTATTGGTGTTTAAAATATTGTAAAAACATTTGGATGTTATAATCTAAGTTTTATAAATTTTGATTTTTTTTGGAAAATGTTCAAAATTATTATTGGGTCTGTAGTATTTTGGAATCTTGTAAGGCTTTTTTAAATCAAGGATATTTGCATTTAATTAAAACAAACTCCAAAATATTAAATTTATAAAACCATAGATTGTGATAACATTTTTGAAATATCACTGAAACTTAACTGTTTTTACGTCATAAAAATGTATACATATTTTTATATTTTATTTTTTTAAATTTAGATCAATGGTATGAATATAATGATGAAAAAGTGCATGAAGTTAGTAGAGTTTTTGTAGAGAATGTGCAAGCCTATTTGTTATTTTACATTAAAAGAGACATGATACTTAACTTTGGTTAATTGGACAACTACTGAAATGATTAATTGGACATCTGTAATTTGAGTATCGACATTTTACTATAATATCCTTTGATAGTATATAAAAGAATATCTATTTAAGAATAATTTAAACAGTATTCTTAATATTCTATGTGTTTTATGCTTAAAATGTCATCGCTATGTGAATATTTTATTATTATTTTTTTCTGAGAATAAGGTTTTTTTTATACAAATAGTGCTTTAATTATATATTAGTTGAATTATTGGAATTTAAATAATTATAGTTGAATTTTAATATTAGAATTCATATGTGGATCATATTTTGGTGGCAGGGCTAACTATTTAATTGTGATCTCTGGTTTTATTGATCAATACAATATAAATTGTAATCATATTTAAGTTAAAAAAATAACAACAACTTAATATTTAAAATTTCGATTTTTAAAAAACAAACAGTAACATGGTTAGACAATTAATTTTTATTTCACATTTTAATTCTTTAAAATTTCAAGACTAAGTATTAAAATAACAACTTGAAGAAAGTATATAAATATTAGGTTTTTGTTTTTTACTTTACACTGCCAATTATTTTTTAATTATACATGTAAATTAATTTTTACTGTGATCAATGAATTTTATTTGTTGAAAAACATTCCTAAAGTTTATTTAAATGTTTTAACTATTACTATAATCAATAAGAACTTAATTATTGTTTTAACGGTTTATGTTGTAAGTTATGGTAATGGGTATAACTCCATATTCACTATATATAAGTATATTAAATGGAGCATCATGTAATTACTTATTAAATTAGATAATGATTTATTCTTTCATTATTTTAGTACAATTAATTATAATGTTCATAAAATAATATTTATTATATTGACAGTTACAAATTTAAGATAATTAAGTTGGGCATTTGGATAAAATTATTGATGAATAGGTATTTTTTTCTGTGTTTACACATTTATTAAGATTTGTCTATTATATTTCTTACTGAAGATTTCATCGTTTAAATAATATACTCTTCATTTGCTGATTAAAAAAAAAAAAAAAACATTTTTTAAATGTCGGAAGAATGAATATTTAATCATATAGTTTGTTTTTCTAATATAGTAAGAAAATTAATGTTATCTGCAATATATAAAAATTAAAAATATTCAATAGAATCATTTATTTTTCAGTAACTACATATTATACTAATAATTATTATTCATTTTTATTCAGTCCTTTTAATTTAAAACCGAAGTACATTGTTTTAATCTATATTTATTTTTCAATTATTGTGTTCCTATATCAAGGAATTAAAATATGTATGGATTATTAAGTAATTTTAATATTAATTATTTATAACATTAATTGTTGTCATACTTTTCTTATTATATGTATGCATATAATTATTGGTAAATTTTATTTTTAAATAATAACTATTTCAGTGGTCTTAAGATATAACAAGTAGAACATTAGTTTAGTATGTATGTAATTTTTGACAAATGTTGATAATTAACAAATGCATTTAAACAATGTAATGTACACTGGAAAATGATTGTGTTATTATTATAATTTTTTTTTTTTGGAACTGGGCAGTAGTTATTGGTTCACTGGGTGAATCAATTATTTGATGTGTATAATCTTAAAATATGTACTTATTATACAATTCTAGCAAATGTGTACTTTTTTTTTAATGTGTTTTCGCTGTATTTTTAATTATGGATTTGTGGTTTTTATAGCCGTTAAAAATTAACTTAATTGTATGCATGATATGTGTTTATTAATAAGTTTATTTTAAGGATCCCAATCATAACATAAATTATAAAGTGTGGCTGATGTAATAATTACCCTCTGCAATTATTGTGAAAACTTTGATATTTATAATCTCTGTTTAGATAGATAGTAATATAAGTATATTGTATTACAATACAATTTTAAGTTAGTAATTAAAGGCATGGTTCAATAACTTGATATTCTTGTTTGCTTTAACAGAATAGTTCTAAAGCAATTAAAATTTTTAATAAATATAAAGAAAGAGGTAGTTTTGGTTTTATTATATTAACCAATATAGTAATTTATGATACCTGATAATTTCAAAATCAAAACATTTAAAAAATATAAATTAAGATATCTGGTTATTGTATTGAGCCTTTAGTTATTTAAGTACAGTAGAACTTAATTAATGCAACAACTTTAATTATTTGTAATAATTACAGAACAATAATTTCTAAAGGAACTTAAAATTACTTCATACCTCAATTACAGTAAATTTATTTTTGGTCCCTTCAATAAAAAAAATTAAAGTTCTACTGTATTTAGAAAAAAATGATTTTTATCATATACATTTTATTATTAACTAAATTTAAATAAGTTAAGGTTTTTTGATTTGATTCTAAGAGTACAAAAAATGTTTGCAGTCTAATAATACTTATCATTAGTGTTGAAAAACAATAACTTATTAAGTTATAAATTATTTCTTTTTAAAAATTTGAGTGTTATCCAAAACCATGACCGTACATTTAAAAAAAAAAAATTTTATCTGAAAATTGCATACCTATAACTTTTTGGAGTAGTTTAATACTTAAGTTGTATTATATATTAAAATTGGTTTGAAAATAAAACAAATCGGTATGCAATTTTACATTTTTACTACAACTTAAGTATATAATAGGTCAGAGGATAACACTTATAAAATATCTAAAAATTCTGATTATGTAATTTTGAACAAACTTGTCCTAGTTTTTAAATATATTTAATGACCTGTTGTCTCCTTTTTTCATTCCCTAATAACTGTTGTTATCAGGAACCTTAATTTTTAGTAAAATTGACGCAAAGTGCTCATGCGCTGATATATTTTCACACATCTAATAGCGATATTCGAATTGTGTCTATTTACAGAAATTGTTTTGTTTTGTGCTCTACAAGTACTTTAGTTACTTTGGTCTTGTTGTGTTTTTTTTTGAGATAAGGTTTGGAATCCTTTCACCTCACGACATCGTGGATTACAATTGATGCGAGTTTGATCTAAGCTTTTGAAGTGTTAATATTATCAATCAAGTGTGTTTCCGTCACTACTCTGCCGCTATGTAAGCAATTTAACCCGTTCGGCGGTGGATCTGAGAAATTCTGGTAGGTTTTTTATTTGTTACCAAGTTCCTACCGAGCAGAGATTCTCGGTTGGGTTCTGAATGCATGTATGACAATTTTTAGTTAACAATCGTACGTGCAAACCACTGCTGACGGATTATGGACCGTGATTTTTAGTATAGTATACATCCATCGATTATGCGTAGAATCTCTCTCCGACTGGAGGTTTTGTCGTTATATTCATGTGTAGCAATAACACGGATCTACGTTTCCATTGAAGTCACGCCTTTCCATACCTAACCTCAATGAACGAAACGTCTTACGGCGGATACATTTCCTACCTCCATCGGAGTAGTATCTATCCACCCCCTAACGATTGCCACCGGCAAGGCTATTCAAGCCCGTTTGAGCTTCTACAAACGAAACATCCGCGTATGTTTCATCGCCATTGTTGATCTGATCTACCTCCAACTTGGAGTAGTAAAAACAGTGCCACCGTTTGTCGTTGCTTAATATTTTAATCCCATATTTATTTCTATCGCCGTCGGTTTCGGGTGAATCTACCCACCACCACCGACTAACCATTTGGATTGGTTCGATTCCCGTCGAGTTGGTGAGCCTCTACATTTTTTGTACCTCCGCCAGACGAGAAACGTTCAGTGTTTATAAATATTTTATACCTACGGCCGTTTTCTCCGCATATCTACAAACCAGGTATTTTGCATTCGTGTGGATCCCGTCCTCGGCATGGCGTATCATGTCCGGAGGGATCGAAAACGATTTCGATTTTAATCTACAGACGAATCTTATGAACTATATAAATATATCAAATAGGTATATATTATATTGTGCATGATATTCGATCAACTGTATACATTATTTTTGAGAGTAAAAATAACCGCCATCCCAATATTTGGAGGCACATTATCATTATGTACGATATGTATAGACTAAACCTGGCGTAACGGTGTAATTGTAATCAACCCTCTCCCCAAAACGTTATCTCGGTACTGTTCTGTGTACACCCGGACACCGCAGATAAGACGAAATTATTGGGCCGACCGTAGAATTTGTATTATTTCATTGAACGGACGCCCAAATAAATTTCACTCCCTCACGTTGGCTGTTATCCGAATATAAATACCCGTTTGAGGTACCTACCTATTTAAGCGTTACCTATGTAATATTATAACGTGGCTGGACCTGATCAATAATAATTGAACAACAGGTATACTGCAGCAGTTCACCCGATCCCATTCGATCGAGCGTGTCGGTGAACACATTTCTAGACTAGTCTTCTTTTTTTTTTTTGTTTGTTAAGTTGTGCACCACTTAGGGAGGAGGGCCTGTGTTACAATCAAAGTTTAGACCTCGGTTACTGATTTTACCAGCCGAATTCGGTGGTTTAACCTTAGTCTAACGGTTGTAATACGGGCACTTTGGTTTTTTTTCTTGTGTAGTGCACATCGTTTATTTTTTCCTAGTACCTATTTTGTCTTTCATGCATGTATATTATGATATACGTAACTTTATCGTACGGTACGCGTACTCGAACTTGTGATTGTCTTATCATAATTTATAATATTGTGCTGTGTATAGGTATCGTTGTACATATTTTTGTACCTCGGGCAAAAGCCTGTTAAATATTCTAAATTAATACCTAAAATTATTTTGTGTACTTATACTCGCTTTAGAATGTATTACGATTAACGAGAGACTGTTTTATTTTAAATATTACGATAGATTGTATTATAGCGTTGACATATTATGTATTTTTTAATAATTATAAAACAAAGTCATATTACTTAGATATATATATGTATATTTAAATAAAAATAATGTTGTTAAATACTGAATACTTTAATTTTAATAAATGTAAGGAACGAATTTGATATTTTGTGATATATTTTTCTCTATTGTTGCTAAATTGTATACCGCATATAACTTATAATATATAATGTACAATTTGTACCTATGTAATATCAGCTATGTACCTAACTAATAAACAATTATATTATCTATTTATCTATGTACCTGGTAGTAGTAATTATATCTATTCTGTGGTCATTATTTGGTTGAATGAGTCCTATTCTAACACTATCTGCAACTGCATATGTAGGTTACTACATATGAAGACCTTCGGGCAACAACGAGACATGTCCTTTTTTTGAAATTGTTCAACAGACAAAAAAAAAACATTGTAAATTCCAAAAAAAAAAAATTAGAATTTTAAAAAAAATAGTAGATTTTAGTTATAGGGTACATACAACATATGCACTAGTATATAGTGCTTAACTTTTAATAATAAGTTATGGAAGCAATAAAAACTTGTTTGGACATATCTTGTTGTTGCACAGTATTTTATGAAGTGAAAAAGTGATTTTGGCCATAACTGCGAGGACATGTCTCGTTGTAGCCCCCAAGGTCTTCATATAAACTATAATATGTAGATAGCTACCTTGAACCTTCATATGCCTGTTGGCTACCTATATAGTTTATTTATGTCATCATAGGATTGTAGGAATGCCTCCCCGAGGGGGTGAGTGGGAGACTTTTCCTCAACTTAATTTTTCCCTATCAATTATATTATGTTTGTAAATAAGTTATCATAAACTCTTTTTGTAAATGTTTACAGATTGTATACCTATTTCAAAAAAAAAAAAAAATTATACCTATGTCATGGCGGGCTGAGGATAATGAACACTGAAGATTGGTTGTTGTTAAAGTTGATTAAAAAGTAAGTATACGGTGTTACTGTGAGTTGTAATACACACCGTAATGAACTATTATAATTTAAAGTATGGTTACATAATAATATTTCCTATAACTTGTGGGTATAAAATGTTCGCTATTAGTGATTAGTCCATGGTCGGAATGAAAATGGAAAGGAATCAAGGAAATATTCGACGTTGTAATATTACAGATATTTTCGACTTACCTATGTATGTAGTAAAATTTTAGTTTTTGAGTTAAATAGCTAGAAAATGTAGTACACATTTTTTGAAAGTTCTTTTAGCAACTTAAAAATATCAAAAGTGCATATGCACAGTTTCATGTTCACACAGTTCTATGGTTCTACAGTTCATGGTTGATGGTATTGACATATTGTTTAAGTTATTAACAGCTAATAATGTATGAAATTATATTAAAATATACTATATACATATGTATCTTGTTTTTAATAACAATTAGTTCAGCCTACCATGTTACTTGAGGGGATTAGATACCGTGATTTTTTGCTTTTGTCTAACACACGGGACATAGGATTTTAGACTGGTTCTTTGCCAAACATACCAATTGATCTAATGAAGCGATAAGAATTTTAAAAACAGATTTGAATTTGTAGTCAAGTCTATTTGAAATCGACCTCCCCACACTTTTGATTTTTAGATTTTAACTTGTCCAAGAATTTAAATACGATAAATTTTAAATA
>WHPZ01581729.1:0-13025 GCA_016617965.1 Macrosiphum rosae
AAAAAAAAAAACAACTAGAATAACTATTTACAAACTAATTGAATACAAATAAAACAGTTTTTAAAGGATTAAAAATAAAATTATTTTAATAGCAGGGCAATATTTCATAGGGTATATTTATGAAATAACTATGTTTTCTATAACCAACAGTTGCAATGAATGTGTCAATACTTTAACTTACATAGTTTTTCTAAACTAAACTACTTGTTAGTACAAAACCAAGGCTATTACATTTAATTAAACAAATATAATAAGCTTTTTATATTATATAAAATCTAATAAAATAAATACTTTAATAAATATTTACCTTTGTGCCTCACGATCATCTTTTGGGCTGTAATTAGCTAACGAATCAAGAATAAACACTTGACCCCATTCTGTACATTCATTTAGAGCAGTTAAAAGTTTATTAATAGTTTGTGAATTCATTTCAATCAATGGAGAACCAGTTATACTAGCTTCATTCATCTCAGATAAAGCAGCAACAGCGTTAGCGACCACCTTTTCGAAAATAAATTACCATCATTTTTTATACAACATAAAGAAAATAAGTAATTACCATAGGATTAGAGTCTGATAAAAGTTCTTTTAATTGTTCCAAAAATCCTTGATCATCAACAAGTTGTGCATTGATGTCGTAAAGTTTAGCAACACAAACTGCAGCTGTTTTACGTACATATGGATCTTCGTCTCTCAAGCATTTACGCAATGGTTCACATAGATATTCAGTTATTTTTTCGACTCTGATGCAACCCATGGTGCGCACTGCCAAAGCACGTATTAACGGATTTGGATCTTCACAATCCTTTTGAGCAATAAAGATGGTTTTAAATTAATTATAATATAGCGATAAATAGTGAAAAATATTACCTTAACAAATGTATTAACAGCCATAATAGCCATATCAGGATTGCTTTTAGCATAATTCATCAAATACAAATAAACAAGTTTCTTCAGTTCTAAGTTATCAGTTTGCATACAATTTACAACATCAGGAAATAGAGCAGACACATCTTTACCAACCGTCATAGACGCAATAACCTATCAAAAATAGCAACAAAAGTAAAAGTATTATAACTTTTAAATAAATGCAATATCATAAATAATAATTAATTACTTTATTACATTAAGATTTAAGACATTACATTTAGTTAGTTTATTCTGCAATCTGCATGAATTAGGCTATTGTATAAAAACTATTTCTTTTATTGCTTATTAATTAATGTTTATTAATCAAAATTTTTACCATAATATAAAAGCCACACTATCTATAGTAAGTCTCTTTGAGAAAGGAATTAAATAACAAAGAAATTTCTTTAACTTAAAAACATAAGGTACCTATAAAATTAAATTTGAGTATCTTTTTACTTAGAATAAAGCTATAGTCACAAACTTGTACTTTTTTTAAGGATATAATTTAATTATTCATGAGCGAGTTAACTAAAACACTATGCAGAACTGAACTATCAAAAACTCTATGATTGTAATTCAATATAATACGGAATATCTATAAATTATTTACTTAGGCCTATATATAAGTGACTATTTTAATAATTAACCAGGGCTCAGTTATATTACATTTGATAATTATAAAACACAAATAAAATTAAAATAATCTATACATTTGTCTTGTGCATCAAGGATTCCAAATTATTGGTAAAAATTATTTTGAAAAGTACTGGGAATTTTGACCCTATAAGTTTGATTCAATTTTTCTTCTAGGAACCACTCTCTAAACTTGAAAGCAGAAGTATTTTAACTGCTCCAAAAAGGTTCCACATGCACAAAAAAAAATATAAATATATATACAAAAATACTGTATGTGAAATAGTTGCTCAGAGCAGAATCTAAAGATTGGTCACACAATTTATTTTATTAGGGTATAGGGCCAGTCATGAGATCAGGGCCGATACATATTTGAAAACTCGGTAGGCCGAAATAGCTCAATCTGGCCCTGCCAGATAGTCTCAATTCTAAGCTACCTTGGATTAAATTATAAGGTAAAATAGTAATATTGTAAACGCCTTTACCTTTTTTACAGCTTCTCTCTTTTTTTCCTTTTTATCGCTATTCAATTCAGACTTCAATTCAAATATTTCACCTTTTTTTGTGGTGGTAAAATATTTGCTATCCGTCATCTTGATATTTTAAATTTTCTGAAAAAGTATATTCAATGATATTTCAACTATAATTCAACATTCACTGATAAATAATCGTACGCGATCACCCTACTACCTATATAGTAGGTGCTGTAAATAATATACAAAATACAAATATACACACCAAGTCACCAACTTATCTTCTTGAATTATAGGGGCGTGTGCCAGCAGCAATCTGTTATCGAATTAAAATAAGAACACAATTTTAGCACCAAAATTACTTATATTTGTAGATACTGCGAAAAATATCAAATACCAACAACAGTTAAATTCAGTGATTAGTTATGCAGAAACTGAAGATAAGTATAATACTTGTGTAGTGTAATGTTATTGTTATTACTTATTATGTATGTAAATAACAAGTAAGTAATATTTGCTGTACACTATTTTCAACTTGCACTCGATGCTCGTCGCTCGATACTCAGTCACTAAGTAGTAGAGATGTGTCGTTCGTGAACGACCTAGTTCAATTGAACTGTTCACTGAAGTGAACGATTCGAACTAGTTCACCATTAGGTGAACGACGTCGTTCATCGTTCATCGTTCATTTACACTGTATACTGTATATCGGGTAACCGGGTATATCTTATACGTTCGTCGTTCACTACTACGAACTACTAAGACGTTAACGAACGGTAGTGACTAGTGAACGAATTTCCGTTTTCGTTCACTACTAGAACGATTTAAGGTTAGGAACTCGGATTATTGTACTGTGTTATCTATCTTTAACCGTGGGGTATTATACTATCAGCGTATATTACTATATTACCATTGTTATGTGCTATATATATAATATATTGTATGATATTACTATATTGTGTATGTGCAGTGAGTAGTGACGAACCGACGAGTATAAACGAGGATGTAACATATCATAACGAGTCAAGGGTTATATTATACAATTAACCGAATACCGATTAACCCAACTTAAAATTATTAATTAACTCCTAAACAATATTTAATATGGGTAATCCTAAATCAACCCCTATGACCTTATATGTAGATTGTCGGTACCGATTTATAGTACTACCTAATGGCTAAGTAGTAACTAGTAAGTATTAATTATTCATTTTTTTTTGTGATTTCAATTTTAAACTATTATTATTAATTATTAAATGCATTAATTTTTCTTAACTATTAGATATTATAACCTATAAGTGTACCGCAAGAAGAAAAAACAAAAGCACACTATGTAATCTGTGAACTGTGAAGCCAATGATTCTAAATGACCTTTCGTACCCATGACAGGTATGATACTTACTTTTAATGTCAATAAGTTATAACTAATAATAGTTTAGACAATATAAATAAAATCAAAATTACAAAAAAATTATTATATATTTTATAAAAATTTTTAAATACTTATATGAAGGATAAAATAATAACTCAACACTTGTAAACAATCAAATAAAATAATAATATTGAACATTTTTAAATAGGTACATAAAAAAATCATAAAATAATAATCAAAATGTCAAATATAAGTAGGAACAAATAAAAATTGGAACAAAATAACTACTAAAAACATAAAAACTAATGAAAGTAAAATATTAAAAATGCAAAATATAAACAACAAAATTATAACAGAATGTCTGTAGTCAAAACTTCAAAATAAACAAATATAATAATAATCAACATTTTCAAAAATATCTAAAAGAAATGAAAAAAATAGTAATAAAACAAAACTTTAATAATATTATATTGAGATAAATGTTGCTATAGGAACTTAAAAACATGCAAAAATTAAAAACTAAAATGTTAAATATAAAAACAAAACTATAACAGAACAACTGTGGTCAATACATTAAAAAATACAAAAATTTAAAAGTTAAAATAAATAAATTTGTTAAAGATTTTGATTTAAAAATAATACTTGTGAGGACTTAGTGGCTAGCATCCGTGATCTTTTTTCAGTTATGACCATACCTGCTTTACTGAACAATCTTTCGCATGGAACTGAGGTAGCTGTTACACATAGCCGTTTTCTTACCATTATAAACAGACGTGGGTATAGTTCTTTGTGTACAGTCCACCATGTCAAGGGATCTTCAAATCTGTTTATAAGTGGCTCCTGTAAGTACCTGTCCAATTCGATAATTCCAGCTGCTGTTGGATTAACTGAAGTTTGACATATTTCATACTGTTCATCAAATATTTTCCAGAGCAATGATGTAGAAGGAGTAGAAGAAGAAGAAGTAGATGGATTTTCAACTATGGTTGATGTAGTTGCGTTAGCTGTACCAGGCAAAGTCACTTGACAGACTTTCCTCTTCAACTGATCAATTGCTAACTCCAATTTCCGTTGGTTAAATCCATTAAATGCCATCTTTTTAAACCTGGGATCAAGAAGAGCTGCCTGTGTCACAATTTCATTATCTTCGTAGCTTGAAAATCTTAAATTTAATTTTTCCAATAACGTTGTGACCAAATCTTGAGCTTCATTTGGTAAGGCTGTATTGTTTTGAAAGCTCTTCATAGTGTCATTCATTGCTCGTATAAAAATTAGTACCTTAGACATGCTTACATATCGTTCGCTGCTTATTTCTTTTGTCACTTCTGCAAATATTTGTAAAATATTAGTTGACCATTCAACAATTTGCCACTCTACCACCGTCAATTGTTCCACATCACATTGAAGAATAGCCAAAGTGGAAACAACAGCATCTTTCATTTCAATTATCCGTTTAAACATGTCATGTGTGCTGTTCCATCTTGTAACCACATCTTGCTTCAACTTCAATGGTGGTAAGCCCATTTGTTGTTGCATTTCTTGGAGTTTGGACTGGGCATGTGAACTCCGTTTAAAATGCTCCACGATGGATTTCACTTTCTTTTGTACATGGCTGATATTTTTGAGACCATTCTGGACAACTAAATTTATACAATGGGCAAAACAAGGTACATGCCGAAATTGGCAGTCTCTAATGGCTCCTACAATATTGGGGGCATTATCACTTACAACTGCAGCCACTTTGTTTTCAATATTCCACTCTCGAACAGTATTTTTTAAAAACAAAGCCAAATTTTCGGAGGTATGCCTTTCTTCAAATTTCTCACAGCCAAGACACACAGATTGAAGTGATGCATTTTCATCAATGAAGTGAGCAGTAACTCCAATATAGCTCTCATTTTTGATTGATGTCCATCCATCTGTTGTCAAACACACTGCAAAACAATTAGTCATGAGAACTTGTATTTTCTCATGAGTCTGGTGGTAAAGAAGAGGTATCATGCTGTTGGAGACTGTTTTCCTCGAAGGCAATTTATAACCACCATTCAACATCTTCAAAAGACATTGAAATTCTTGGTCTTCAACAATGTCAAATGGATAATATCTATAAAATAAAACATTGTTTCAGTTATTTTTATTTAAAATTTATAGTTACTTTTTAGTGTATAGAAATGTTATCTTATTATTATAATTGTTGTATTTACCCCTTAACAATCATTTTAACCAATTGATGATCTATTCTTTTTTGATGATTGACATTCAGTGGTTTTGTTTGGTTGAAATAACCTGACAGTGTGGTCTGTCCATTTGTACGATGCCGTGATGTTCCTGACGGTCCAGCAGTAGTTTGAGGAACAGTCTCAGATGTAGATGGACCTTGAGTCGACTGTGATGTAGATGGACCTTGAGTTGATTGTGATGTAGATGGACCTTGAGTCAATTCACATCCGGCCATAATTGGGTCATCAATAATTTCTAAAAAAAATATTGTTTTTCTACATTACAAAAATACTTAATAAAATAATATATTTTTGAGTCCACAAACCTGCTGTTGAATTTCTTGTATTTGTATTTAATGGAATCAATACATGCTTTGCCCTCATGTGCCGTCTTAAATTACTCAAAGATCCACGTGCAGTACTGATTTTAGCTGAGCAATATCCACACTGAGCCTTCTCATGTTCAATTTCAGTGAAATGATTCCACACCTCACTTGTCTTAGCTCGATGAGGTGCCATTACTCTAAATTTAAATAGAAACTTATTTTTTTATTGATATTTAACTAAAAAAATTATGTACGTATTATAATATGTTAATTATAGTTAGGTACCTAATGGCTAATAGTTACATTTATTTTTTATATAAATAGTACTTTTTTTGACTTGGTACTGTATATTTAGTATCTCACTGTCTATACACAGCACTTTTTTTTAACTAAACTAAAATGTTGAAAAATAAATGTGTATTGAAAATATATAATTTACCTGTATTTTTTTCTTAATGATAAAAATTAATTTTATTATATTATTAGTATAAATGTAATGACTAGGTAAGAATGTAAGATATAATATTGTTAATAATAAAAAAATTTGTATAAATAAAGTATATGATTCATTCTGAGAATTGTAATGAACTAATGAATATATTATATGAGGTCAATATAAATTATATATTAATATTATATTATTTTTATGTTTTTGTGCACATGTTTTCAAGCAAAACTAAAATCTTAAACTTTGAAGATTGATTTTGGTAGAAAATTGAACCTAGTGAGTCAAATGTCGAAGTTTCCCAGTAAATAATTAATAATTTCTAAAAACCGATAGTTGAAATTTGGAAATCAAAAATGTTTAAGCAACATCAGTTGAAAAAACTTAATTTTTATTGATCTCTATTAAAAATCTAAATAACCTATTCAAAGTTTAAATTTTTACAAAATTGAATATTATTTAGACGAAAAATTAAGATTTAGGTAACTTTTCGAATTCGAATTTAACAATATATTCTAGTGATTGGTCAATGATGAGCAGGGTTCGGGACTTATAGCACTTATAATCATAAAATAAGTGTTGAAAAAACCAGGGATGGAAGATGGAAAACAATTAATAAAACAAAAACAATAACAAAAAATCCCAAAAACCGAAAAAAATTGAATAATGAAATAAAAAACGAAAATAAATTATAGTATCATACATTATTATATTTATACCACGAAAAAAATAATTTTAAATTTTTATATAAATTATAATTTTAGTTTAAAATTTAAATATTAAGAATAATTTATTTTAATTTTTAACTTTTAAGTGCATTTCTATATTGTGCGTTACTATTATAAAAAAATAAAAACATTATTTGGAAACAATAGGAAAATAACGTTAAACAAAAACGATATTTTTTAAATCAATAAACAAAAACGAAAATTAAAAAATTAAAAAAGTTTTCCATCCTTGAAAAAACCCTTAAATACTGAATAAGCAATAATAAAAAAAATATTTAAAAAAAAAAATGCACTGAACTATCAATACAATTTTTTTCATTATTATCGTTTGATTTTTATATTTAACATAAAAATTGTAATCTTTAAGAAAACCAAAAACCGTTTTTTAAAACATTTAAACTTCTTTATTATATTTCTTATAGATTTTCTTAAAAATTAATTTAAAACTGTTTAAGAATAACCGTAAAGAATTGAACTCATTTGGTACTAGGAAATACTATAAACAAAGGAGAAAAATTGTTTTTAGTTCTAGCTTTACTGTATAAATAAAAACAGAAATTAACTAAAATGTATATACTTTTGTTAGTGGGACGTGGAAATTATAAATCATAACCAAGCAGAAATATGCAAAAAATCAAAAATAATAAGAAAATCTGCTACATTTTAAGTCAAAGCATTAAAGATGAACTCATTGGGCCCCGTAAAATTAAATGGGGCGGCCGGCTTAGTAATAAAAGTTATATGACAGAAAATAGCTGAACACCCCAAACTCTGAACATTGAAATATAAATATTAAATAGTAATAAAAAATGAATGTGTCTTATTGAAAAATGGGTCGTTAACTTTTTAGGGCTGGTTAAATTGTTAAAATCTTAAAACTCTGTGGACCGATACCTTGCCTATCCAGACTCGAAATACTGCACTTCCTACGCAACAGAGTGAGTTATTAGGTTTTTTTATTTCGATGTTTTTGTTTATTTAAATGTTTATAATCATAATATTAAAATCAATTAAAATCAATTAAAAAAAACTTACCTTTTAACGTCTGTTCTGTAGTTTATTTGAAAAAAAAAATCGCGACACGTAAAGTTGAAAATAGTGTTAACTGTTAAGCAAATGTTCACCGCAAGAAGTCGAAAAACAGACAAACATTAAAAATCTTTTTTTTACTTATAATGTTATAAAATGTCTGACCCACTACCCCACCCACCAAAAAAAAATAAATCATTCTATAACATTTCTTTAACAAACCCATTAACATTATACATATTATTATATAATATAGGTATACAATATACGCATCGGTACCGTATACACTGTAATTCTGAATAATTCGAAATTCAGCTATTAGTAGGTAATTATACCTATAAATTATAACACATAATGTTATCATTTGACAAATTTAACATTTGGGTGTCAGGTCACTACCCTAATTAGTTGCAATCTCACAAATCACAATAGGCAAAAAGGTAATACAAATTACATGGAACCATTGACTAGTTGGTACAAAGATCATTTGCGGACTTGCGGCATATGCTACTTTTGAATAGATGGTTATTTTTTTTTAGTACTACAATATTTTTTTAATTTTCCAATGGAAAAATGTAAAAATTATTGTATGAAGTACAATTATTAGCCCTCCGGTCTAGCCGGGGGAGACAATGATTTTAAATTATAAAATGAACTAACCATATAATTATTACATACCTTAATAATTATTATACGCCTAGTATATTGACTACCTACTATAATATTTTTTAAAATATAAGTTTTGAGATTAAAATTGATGAATATATGAAAAGTCCGGGGACAAAAACATCAGTAAAAACAGTCCTTAAAATACCGACTTTTTTAGATGGTAAAATATATTCATAAATCATTCATAAATTTGTATTATTTCATAAAAAATGTTGTACAAAATTATATTTTAAAGTAAAATGCATACCTACATGGTACAAAACTATTACGTAATTATAAAAATAAATATTTGATTTTTTTCGTCATACATTTTTTTCGGGAATTTTCAATAAAATTATTATTAAAATTTGCAATAAAATATTACATATTATTGCGTATGCGGACCGTCAATGATCCAAAAGATGATGATTTGAAATAAAGTTGTAGTCAATTTCAACAGTGAAATAAAGAATAGTGTATTTTTATAAATTATAATATTGTACATTTTAGTCGTATAAGCATTTTTGTATTGTGAGTGGCGGTCTTAACGATGTCGGCTCCTTTGATATGAACATTGGACGAGGACGTGATATCGGCTCATGGTAAGTTGTTGTTTTCGTAACAATATATTCACCAGGCTCTGTCGTTTCGAATGCCAATTTATTACGTTTACCAAATTTTTAAAAGGGGAGATAGATCGTGATTCGTGGTACATACGCTGGCAGTTAAATGTTACCTATAAATCTATTGATTTATAGTTTTGTTTAGTTAGGTGATTATTTAGAATAGGTAACATATAAGTGAAACTTGTTGTCCTCAACATAATGTAATGTGAATCCGTAAAGCTGAGGCTCGTGACAATATAGAGTATAGACGCATTGCATTTTTTAGGAATCACAGGATAAAACCAAAGGAATAAAAATAATGAAAATTGAATCCAAATTTGTATATTTATTATTTTACTAGGTACTATGTCATATTCAATTAGACATTTAGACACAAGTCATATTTTCTAATTACAAATGTAGCTGGTAGAACAATAATCCACCTGAGCAGATTTTCTGGTTAGGTATAGATACCTATACTAATTATATTTGTTTTAGGGGTTTTGTAACCTAATTTTTGTAGGGATACTAAAACTGTTTACTATATTGTACTTAATTATCATGATTTTGACAAGGCTTTCGTTAATACAAAACTGGTGTAAAAAAAACATAACGATAGGTACTATTACCATAACAGTGTTCTTTTGTCAAAACCTTTTATCATTTTCAAAAGGTTTGTAAAAATATGTAGAGTACCTATATAAGACGTATAGGTACCTACTATATTATAATCTATTAAATACAAATTTAAAAATAACATTTTACTTCAAAGATACGACTATACGAGAATATTTCTCAAAGTCGTATTATTGAACCAATCAGTACCTGGATAGTGGATACTAATTTTGATCATACATTGTATGATCGTAATTCGTTATATATTAATTATTGAACATATTATACCATTTCCATGCTGTAGTCTGTGGATGGAAGGGTAGTAATTGGTCAAAAAGTCCGGAGACAAAAAGTTCATTTAAAAAAAGCTGGACAAAAAGGCTGGATTCATTTTTTTACTGTCGGACAAAAAGTTCAAAAATACTAAGTATTAGATTTGAATTCGATTACTATTACTTACACTTACCTACAGCATAAAAATAGAATTATTATTCCATACACAAATTTAAAATAATAATCAATACAAAAGTAAGTTCAAAAATACATATAATATGAAAAAATTTTAAAAATAAACCTTTTGGCTTTTTAAAATATTTTTAATTTAAAAAAATAAATAATACAAACATCCAGTCATTGTACAATAATAATAATATAATATAAATTAAAGAATGACCTATGCAATTTAAAAATGCTTCAATTGTCAACTCATTATTACTAATGTTCAGTAACGTAGCCAGGATTTCTAAAAGGGGGGGGGGGGCAACAAAATTTTTTTGTTTTTTTGAGCAATTGAAAATGGAAAATACTTGATTTTTTTTCTGTCATGCTTAACACGGCAGTAACGTTGTTGTAAGTCTTCCGGGTTGTGCCTTGTAGTTAGTATTTGTCAAAATATGTCAACTGTCAATCTTTTTGTAAATATTTTATCAATGATTTTGTTGCCAGTGTTGCAGGATTATAGCAACAATTACCACAATTTAGATGGGTTCGGGTAACCCATATTATTATACACTATGGACGTACTGATTTAAAAACAATAATGAAAAAAAACACGGCCGATGGGGGGGGGGGCATGGCCCCTCGGACCCACCACTGGCTACGCCACTTCTAATGTTTGTACTTTTAAATCCAACAGAATAATAATAATTATTTACTATGTATTTAATTTAAATTATGGGAATTAGTATGTTTTTATAATTATTGTTTTTACAATTAAGTATGTATCCATTTAGTATTTTAGTAAATAGTGAACTATATTTTTAAGGATCGTCAATCGCTCAGTGAACTAGTTTCATTTACGTATAGTTCAGTCGTTCAGTTTGATCGTTCAGTGAAATACTAGTTTCATTTACGTATAGTTCAATCACTCAGTTTGATCGTTCAGTGAACTAGTTCACTGAACTAGTTCAATTTGGTGAACGAAGAACGAACGAACTAGTTCACCTAAGTGAACGACTAGTCCCATCTCTACTAAGTAGTCAATTTGATAATTATTGATCGTAAAATCAGCGTATGCTCCAATGTTAAAATATTTCAACAATTTTTTTTAACACTGATAAATAATTAACATTGATAACACGTATTGTAATTTTGTGTTTTGTAACCAAAATGAAAACATAAAAAATGTAGACAGTAGAAATATTGTAATTGTCGTGTCGTGTCATCCCTCGCGTGCAGATAGCAGTGTTGCAAATCTCAATAATTATAAGTTGGTATGAGCAGAAAATTGATAAATGTCTAGCTTCCAAAACGCCGCTAGTTTCAAATATGAAACAAAGTTAATCTTAGTTGCTTGTTTCAAATTACCTCTTAGGACTTAAGGAATCAGATATTTTAATCTATCTTACACAACGGATTACGGAGTTTATTAAATTATATGTACTGGTTTGTTATATCCCCGCCAAGAGTGTGAAAACCACTCTAGAAAAGTAGAAAACCACTTCTATCTAAAGCCGTGGTGAAAACCTTATAGCTCCGCCATTCAAGTTTGATATCTCGCCGCCATCCATAATAATAAATATATTGCGTTAATAATTCAACGATTCTCTGAAAAATTGTACCATCACTATAGCCTATAATACATAATATGGGTTATTTAAAAACCAGTAATCAAACCGATATACCAAACAACTATCAGACGGTATAACAAAATCCGAGAGTTTAGACTCTTATAAGTACGTTTTTGTTATGTTAAGACAAGTGCCAGATTAAATTCCAGAAACTTTAATTTATATTAATATGTATATCATATTTCGGCATAATTCTAGTTTAGCGCCCACGCGAATTTTTCGATTTTTTTGTCGGAAACCTATGTATTTCGATGAGTTTAAAACGATGGTGTAAAAATTAATTTGTGGAAATGATTATTTTGGAAGTTACAGCCTTCCAAAGTTCACGATTTTACGTTTATACGCATGTGCGCAACACTACCTACTATAAGCGCAGCGACGAGTGCCGCTGCAAGACGTGTTATCACTATACATACTATACAACTATTGTTATATGATACAACATAGCTTTATTTGTCTGAATACAGTGTGTTTATGGATTATAATATGTATAAACTGAAAACTTAGATTAGGTAAATTAGCCATTTACATTGGTACCATCATTTGTAAAACGTTGATTTATCTAGGTTTCAAAAAAAATTGACTTGTTAGGTCATCCGTCTGCCCAAAAGACAGGTATGCTCTCTCCCCCCCGAGACCCTGTAGGGGTCGCCACCCCTCCCCCCAGATTTGCTATTTAATCCCCCGGGGGGTTTCCGTAGGACCTCGAGTTTGGCGATCGGAGCCGGCAGGCGTAGGGAGTCACTATATACTTATGTAAACAGGTCAAGGAGTGAAAACACAAATTAACTATGCATACGGACTCGTAACTTTTAATATAAAAATATCGACGTCCTCCGCGGGGTATTATAGTAGTGTTACGCGCATGCGTATAAACGTAAAATCGCAAACTTTGGAAGGCTGTAACTTCCAAAATAATCATTTCCGCAAACTAATTTTTACACCATCGTT
>WHPZ01581729.1:13075-36863 GCA_016617965.1 Macrosiphum rosae
TTCCTGCTGCATAATTTTGTTTCAATGTGGGACAATCACTACCATTTTGCACAGTTTGAATATGTTGGACAGTTCTACATTTGGAGTAATCAATGGCATCTGGACAAAATGGATAAAATGAAAATTTTGATCTAGTAAATGCCAATAAATATAAAATTATCATTAACCTGTTTTTTTTTTAACCTTAAACACATAAAGCATCGAACAAATCGACTGCTTTCGAACTGACCAATCTAACAATGCATTGATAATATAAATTGTATTAACACTCACCGAGATTAAAATTGATAAAGAATATCCGGTTCCGCTCGCAGCTGTTATATTTTTTTTTAACAATTCATATTGTGGTGGTATCATACATAAACATGATAACGAAAAAAAATCTTACAAAAATAATTTTGAGATTATGATTATTATGTTAGTATCAATATTTATGTTATAATTTCCTGAATGATTAGGTCTAAGTGTGATTATTGTATGTATTCAGGGGTGCTTAAAATTAATGTTAGTAAATACAAGTGGCATTAATTGGTATGGTGGCATTCACTGGTGTCTTTACCCTACTCCAGACATGAACGACTCATTTAAATTTTGCTCGACATGGCCATATGGCTGATGCCTGATTATCTATAATTAAATATTATAAATATTAAAGAGAGTATAATAATTGTTTACAACTATTTGTGCTTATACCTGTACGTTTTCATCTAAATTACATTAACTAGCCATCTATTTGGCAAGTTGATGGAGAGGTAAGCATTTGCATTCATATTTTTTGTACAAGGACTCGAGCAATCATTTGAGAAATGCAAAGCACGTACATTTTTTGGTGTAAACAAACCAAATTTAAATCCAAATCTCCCAAACCGCTTTCAATGTTGATCCAGATTTGAAGTCTATCTATTTCAGGAACAATTCTAGTTTAGCGCCTACTCGAATTTTTCGATTTTTTTTTTTCGGAAACCTATGTGTTTCGACGAGTTTAAAACGATGGTGTAAAAATTAGTTTGCGGAAATGATTATTTTGGAAGTTACAGCCTTCCAAAGTTTGCGATTTTACGTTTATACGCATTCGCGCAACATTTTTCTAATGCAAAATTTAAATTTTAAAATATCGATTTTTTCTTTAGTATATTGGCTCTGGTCAAAGGAAAGTGGTCGTTAATCTATACAACGCTTTAGTTAAAAGAGAGCTTGAAAATCCATACAGCCCCCGGTTGACCTTCAGACAAACGATCGTCGAAATTTCAAAATCTACGGGTCTCGGACAACGTACAGTACAAACTTTTATTTAATTCAGCAACTGTAACATCTTTTAATTTTGACCCCAATTCGGTATCAGGTGTGTACGAAGTTATGCTATTATTTAAGCAACTCACAAGTGGAAGGACTTTGCTAATAGTCACATTACGTTGCGATGACATCTCTAAAGTAACGTTTTCAAATGGTCGCAATACTACTAAGACAGCTTGAAGTTCTTGAAGGTTAATGGCGGAAGGCATTTGAGGTGCAGATGGACGATATAGTAATATATCAGATATTAATGAAGACAATTCTAGAAACCGTTGCACCATGTAATATACACTGTTCCAACGCGTGCTGACGTCTAAAATTAGTTTTTTGCAATTCCCTTCTTTTTTTCCTAAAATTAATGTTACATAAAAATTAGGATAATCATAAAGTAAACTAATAATATAAATGTTCATTAAAATAATGTTTACTTTCGTCAATTTGCCTTTTCCTAAGCTGATCACTAGCATGTGTACTGCGTTTGAAATATTTTACAACTTCTCGCACTTTTGATAAGAGATTTAATAACGAACAGTGTTTTTTATTACGTTTTCAACCACAAGATTGATTGTGTGTGCAAAACATGGAATGTGTTTTTCAACACCAAATAATTCTTTAGCTGCTTTCACCATGTTTGCCCCAGTATCGCTAGTAATTCCTACAATTTTTGATTTTTCAACACTCCATCTATTTAAACAATTTGATATTTCTCTGGATATGTACTCGGCAGTGTGTGATTGATTAAGTTCAATGATTCCAAAAGTACCTGTTAAACAAAGATTGTTTTTGTTGTTGGTACATTTTGCAAGTTAAATGTTTAAATTAATGAAAGATAATACACAAACCAGATTGTAAAGATTGGTTTTCCAAAAAATGTATAGTTAAACCAAGAAAACTCTTCATCTGTTGGGTATCAGTCCAAATATCAGTTGTCAGTGAAAAATAATTAATATCTTGCAATGCTAAACGAAATCACGTTTCAACAATGGAATACTTTTGGTCTATAATATTTTTCATTGTATTTCTTGAGGGAACTTTGTATAATGGACATACTTGTTTCATCATATGAAGAATCCCTTTCCCTCAACAGTAGAAAATGGCTTATTATCTTTATAGATATAATAAGCAATTGATTCATTTATACGGTGATATTGGGAACCGCCAACTATAAAAATAAATTACTAATATTACTTAAGTGTAATTTATAACAAAATATTCATATAGTTATAGTTATAGTTTAAAGTAATAAATATATACATTTTGTATAGACAAACTTTTTTTACATTTAAAATTGAGTAAACTATTTTAATTTATATCACTGTATAAATTATTTATAATGCCAAGTTAAGGAAAATTAGAAGTATAAGTAGCATTTACAAGGAACATAAAATATTTTATATGTGTATAGAACAACCTTTCTAAAAATGTATGAGATTCAAAAAAACAAGCATTAGCTCACAAAACTTATCATTCATTGAATAACTGACCAGCTATTGATGATATCTGGCCAAACATTTTGTCAATATTTTGTTGTTTAGGAATACACAATCTTGACGTTTCAGCAACAACACCATATGTATCACTTGTGGCGCTACAAATCTAAATGGTAAAAAGTCTTAGAATATTATATAATCTATAGCCATTTTGTCAGGATACTATCCCAATCTGCCTAAATTTTAAAACCTATAAGTAAAATTACCTCATCTGGATCGTCTAGATCATCAACCACATTGTCCAAACTAGAAGATTTTTTTCGTTTTCCGTATTCCTGGACATGGCTACTACTTTGGCTACAAGACACAAAGCTTGAAATCGCAACCTGTTTTTTCTTGGTTGTGCTTGTGCCTTCGGTTTCATCCGCATTCTTCTTGGTATGCTTTTCGAGATGTGCTTTAAGATTTGACGTATTTCCACTGGTTTTTATGATTTGGTTGCATAAATTACACTTAGCCGATATTTGGTTTATTTTAGTAAATGTTTGCCACAATTTACTGGGAGGGGCCATTGTTCAAATATCACACAAGACACAACTTTTAAAAAGTGTAATAAACTAATAAAATACTATTACTTACTAGTATTATACATTTATACTAGTACAGTAGTACTAATCATCTAATAAATTATCATTATCAATCGGCATCTGGCGGTTGTCGGTGGCGATAATTTGATAAAATAATTATTATCATTTATCGACAGTTACACCACCATGAAAAAAAGAGATTCTAGATTTTCAATGAAACAAAACCGATACGTACGAAGTATCGGCTCGTACAGTCGTACCAATTGATAAAATATCGATGTACCGATAATGTAGAAGAGAAAATATCGATGTACCGATATTATCGAAAAGTAAATATCGATATTTTTTTGAAAAATATCGATATATCATTGCCATCCCTACTTAGAATGGCCCGAGTATAGTATGTATAGTGATAACACATCTTGCGGCACTCGTCGCTGCGCTTATAGTAGTGTTGCGCGCATGCGTATAAACGTAAAATCGCAAACTTTGGAAGGCTGTAACTTCCAAAATAATCATTTCCGCAAACTAATTTTTACACCATCGTTTTAAACTCGTCGAAATACATAGGTTTCCGACAAAAAAATCGAAAAATTCGCGTGGGCGCTAAACTATTTATGCCCTATTTCATTACGAAGATTTGGAAACCGATGGTTATGCCACATCTAATAAAAAGTGGGTGACATTGTTAAATTGTAAATCATTTTCCTAGAACAACAAAATAGTAAATATCTGTGGCAATAATTTTGGAAATTATTTTCTGAGGAGGCGATAAATAATTTTACCAAAGTGATTCGTCAGGTGTTTTGCCCCCATCCCCCCCAGAAATTATTAAAAAAAATATAAAATCAAAAGTAAATCATCTGTGATCTGTATACTAAAAAAGTAAAACTCAATGTTAATATATTTAATTGATAATCCTGTATACATAGTTTTGTGTAAACTGTAATAATAACTAGTATTTTCTGCCAGGTATAAATAAAATATAAAATAATAAGTAGATCTATAGACTATAGTCTATACTCTATTCCACGAGAATTTACCCACTCGCTCGACGATAACCGGTCGCGGCCGTCTTTGGAGCGCTAGTGGTGATCGTCGCCAATAGCAACTGCCTACTTTGACCTATACATTTATCGTAACTGCGTATACACAATCGGAGGTCTTGATGCAGTTATTATATGAATTCGCTAGAATAAGGGCTGATATCAACGACATGCAAGAGTTTCATGATAAATGTCGACTGATATATCAAAAACAAAAATGTACGATTACCACTATAATGTTATGCAGAAACACAATGGGGACAAAATTAAACTTATGTATACTGAAAAAAGTTAATATATTAATTTAACATCATTATTACAGATGCACTAGTGTATCATGTTAATACGGAAGATTTTTATGAGGACTTGGTGGCTAACCGTAGTTTGTTAGACCGGATAAACACTGCTAACCTGTCCAGTGTAATGTAGTAGAGAGAAAAAAGTCCCTGGAGTACTTATCTGATGAAGATGATGCTAACATAATATTCGACGATAATGTTAATAACCAGATACATCGTAACTGCAAATACACAATCGGAGGTAATGATACAGTTATCATATTGTTAAGTTGCTTTTTATAATATTATAAAGACCGAAGAATTAATATATGTAAAATATGATTTAATATAAAATAATAAAAAAAACATAATAGGTACTTATAACCACCTTAGGTAACAGTACAAGTAAAATAAAATACATGAAACTAGATAACAATTAAAAAAGTAGTTAAATGTAACAATTTGAAAATATTTAAAACAAAGTATGATTTATGTCAAAAATAAGAATAAATACCTATTTCATAATACATAATACCACTATGGTAACATTATTAGGAAAATACAATACCTATATCATTATATAACAATTAAAAATATGACTAAGTATAAACAATTTAAATAAAAATTAATAATTATTACCTATTTATGTATATATATTACATTAAGATTGATAAAATTATAGTAGAACGGCTTTCTCCATGGCTGCGCATATGGTCCAATTTCCCTTTGGACATAATATCTATCATTTTGGTGACCGGTGCTTGGAAAAACATCAAGAGGTCCTGTTCTTCATTAAGGAGCTGGACATTTTGTTCAATTAGATGAGTGACTAAAACTCGTTATGATCTTGATATGACATATCTAATATAATAAAATTAATAATTAAAAATTATTCTCTATTATATGAAATAGTTAATCCATAATTGCATTTTGAATTGCATACTCACATGATTATTGATTTATAACAAAAAACTAATCATAAAATAACTATATCTACTTAGTTAAATAAGCTGGAAACAAGCAAAAAAAAAATAAAACTTATTAAAAAAAAGGGGCCAAGTGCGAGTCGGGCTCGAACATGAATGGCTCCGTAGCAGCAAGTAACATAAATAATAAGTCGTTTCGTTCGGCCGGCACGAACTTTGGCCCCACCACCAGGTCCAGCAGAGTCTTATACCAAGTCTCATTCCATTATGGCATTATAGCCCAACTTCGTCTATCTTATCCCGTGATTGAGATTACACATTTAAATATATATTATATTATATTATATATATATATATATATAAACACATTTTACCACTTTGGAAGTGTCTCTCGTGCAAACTATTCAGTTTAAAAAAAAATGATATTAGAAACCTCAATATCATTTTTGAAGACCTATTCATAGATACCCTACACGTATGAGTTGGATGAAAAAACATTTTTGAGTTTTAATTCTAAGTAGGGCAACCCCCAAAATGTATTAATTTTTTCTAGTTTTGTGTGAAAATCTTAATGCGGTTCATAAAATACAGCTACCTACCAAGTTTCAACAGTATAGCTCTCATAGTTTCGGAGAAAAGTGGCTGTGACACCATGACGGACAGACAGACAGATATGACGAATCTATAAGGGTTCCGTTTTTTGCTATGGAACCCTCAACACAGGTGATCCTAGTATAAAGAAGCATGCTTTAGACGATGTTACCAAAAATCCTATTTCTTATAAGAAATGCAACAAATTGTATTTATATTGCTTATACAAATTAACTGAAATTAAAATACACATAAATTGACTTACTTATATCTTACACACTGTTGAACATATAAATCATAAAACACATAATTACAAACATTTAGGAAAAAGATGCTACTCATAGAAAACATCAGAAATTCTCTGACTCACGGAGAAAATCCCAAACATTAAGTAAGATTTAGCAGTAAGCATGGGTCTCATACAGCAAGATGCAGTGACACAGCAAACTGGGAAAGACTCAATTAATATAAACAAAAGTGATAATAATAATATATATATTATATATACAAAGAAAAAATTAATATAATAATAAAAATATTAAAAAACATTGTGTTTTTTTATATAAATCATAAGTTTTGTGTCGGTCGAGTAAAAGTTTGTTGGTTTTTTTTTTAAATTTTCTAAGTTATTTGTCTGTCTGTTATGTTGAATGTTACTGTTTGTATTTGTTGGTTGTTGGTTGTTGGGTTGAAATACTAGGTCACTAAGTTCGTCAATTGTTAAGGTTGAGTCATTTTTTTTAGTAATTATTAATGTTTGTAATTTTTTCTGTAATAGTTGTTTGTAATTGTGTAAATGTTTAGTGTAGTCAATGTGTATTTGTTCTGTAGTCGTTGTAAGAGTCATTGTTATGTTGTTAATTACATTTTTGATAAATAGATATTTTTTTATAAATTTGTTAATTAAGTAATTTTTATTGTTTGATATCTTTTTTTCATCTAATTTAGAAAATACAATTGTTGGAAGCTGAAACAGATTAAAAAATACAATTAAATAAATTATTTGAATATATGACTCGTGATTGTCTCTTACTCCATAAAAATGTGTCGTCACTAAATAATTAATTTCATTAATATTTAGAATTTCGTTTGCAATTTTGTTTGCTGGATTTTGTATTTTATTATTAACTAAATCCTGGTCTTGTATTATATATATATATATTTGTTATTTATTTGTATTTGTTGTAAATATTGTTCAGTTGATAATTTTTTTAAAATTTTTTTTAGTTGTTTTTTGTTTATGAATTGTAAATTTATTATAATCATTAAAATTGAAAAATGGTTGTAAATGTTACCGATCTAAAAGGAAAACAAAAAGTGTTAGGTTAGGTTAGGTTATTTTAAATGATTAATAGGTACCGTATGATATTTTTGTTCGGCAACAACAGAGTACTTATAATATGTATGTAGCCCACAAATAACATATAGTTCCACATCGTCATCATTTAAAATGGGAAACTCCACTATGGAGTCCTCATCCAGTACAATTGATAAATAATTAATGTCTTTATTAGCATATCTGTTCAATTAAATATTGTACATTATTAATTTAATTTTTTAATTTTTTACTAATTTAAATTTAATATTAAATGTAATTTTTGTTTTATTACAGACGTCATACTTACGACAAACATGAGTAGTCATCACTGACCGTACACCAATGATGCCACCAATTTTCAATATTATTTATAAAATTAAAAAATTGTACATCCATTGCATTAAGAACATTAATATTAATATAACCACTCATATTCACAATAAATTTTTCTTCTTTTACAAATAATTCTGACTGTTTAAAAAATATATTTATGTACTTCCTTATAATATCTAATCTTATTAAATTTGTTTTCATGGCAATCAATTTTTTGAATAGATCACTGTGTAATAATAAAAATATGTATTTCAAAATATAATTATATTAATACTTATATAAATATTATATTAATATTTTTATACTTACTCGTTAGTATTAGGAATGTTATTATATACGAATAAATTCGTTATATAATAATCTAAATCAGTTATAGAGGTTGATACTGTTCTGGAGAAATTAAAATTGTGTGAATAAATATTATGTGGGGGGGTTTGAAAAAAATTTGAAAAGGGGGCCAGAAAAAAAGAATTGTTTGAATTTTGAAGAATATTTGATGATGATTCTAGAAATTTACAATAAAAAAAAATAGAATTCGAATAGCATAATTTTGTTGTTTCTTTTATGAGTTGACTAATTTTTTTTTTGCCTAATTTTTTGCTGAAAGAAGAATTAACAAAGTTTTTAGAAAATATTAAAATGTATTTATGATTTTTCTCCAAAATAGTATCAACCTCATTTGTTGACTCTATATAACTAATTATATTGTTGATATTGCTGTATCTTGATAATGTCTGTAAATATTATTTGTATATTATTATTATTGTTACTTTTTTTTAGAATTGTAACATACTTTAGAATTATTGTTAACTTGAAACTGTATATCTGAAATTTGGCTGACAATAATTTGTTTTAGAGCATTGGAGTCAATAAATTTACAGCCAAAGCTATTTAAATAATAAAATAGTTGATCTATATTACAATGCTAAAATTATTCCAAGTAATTGTTCGTACGATAATCTTCTCCAAGAACACTAAAAGAACTCGGGACCAACCTGAAAAAAACCAATAATGTTCAATATATCCAATTAAAAAATTTCACGAGCGTCTAGAGACAGCGCCTCTTATCAGCACTATTGTTATTAGTATCACACTATCAGGGCAGTTGCCTTATCACTTAATCGGTTGATTACATTTAAATATTATTAACGCCATACTCCCATGAGTAATAACCCGAATATTATGTTATGTAATATTACATATTGTGAATAACTCGTGACAAATTGTTTTCGTTTATACGTAAAAATTTCAATTTTACAATTTTTTATTCCTTTCATTTATATTACCCAGTACCTACCCTGTGATTTTGTCGCATAATACGGTAAGTTCGTGTTGCCAAAAGAGGTCTACATCTGAACAGTCCATACATTTTTTTCAGTAAGTACCTACATATTTGAAACAAATTTGACTTTTTTGTTAACATTATCCAATATTACATATTGTGATAGTGCAAGTACAAACGTATCTACTAATGGTCTATGACACATCTTGGATGTAAACTTCATGGATCTTATGATAAGTTGGTAGAATATTTTATTGCTCCTGGCATAGATTGGAAGGAAAAAATTATTAATATTTTCAAACAAACTCAAATACTATTTATTAATTGTTATTTAATTCAGATTTACTATATTGTTATAGGGGAAGCAACCGGAAATTTATAAGGCTAATGGATAGAATATTTGATTTCCTCAATTCCTGTAATCCATTTGGTAAAGTCCAACATATATAGGGTTAAAAACTAATATGGACAAAACAAAGTATCACTGTTTTTATTTATTGGTCCGTAGTAAAGACTAACAAGTAATGATATAATTCACAAGTAACATACAGGGAATTAATACCTTTAAAAAATAATGCATTAGAAATAATCCAAGTGTCCAATAAACTTGTTGGTTAAAAAAATAATATTATACCTATAGAAATATATAAAAATTATAAAATAATGTGTTGTATAGATCTATAACATTAGATTTTTACCAATTTTACAAGAACCAGTTATATTCAATGCACGTTCTCTTTTTCCTTTTGATTTAAAAACTCCAGATCGATGGCAGTAGTACTTTGTAGTAACTGTTTTGTCCATATTAGTCTTGGGTCCTCTATGTTGGACATAGCGTGTCGAAGTGGCCAGTTCCTCCTTCTCTTTCCAATCATAAAACTCTAATATTAACATATATTGTTAAATAATATAATATTATATTATGACTTTATAATATGTAATATTTAAATTTTAAAATACGTAATCAAACGATTGTCTGATAAGGCAACTGTCGTAATAGTATGATACTGATAATAATAGTGCTGATAAGAGGCGCTGTCTTTAGACGCTCGTAAAAATTTCTCATTCGATGTTCAACTTTATGAAATTGTTGAACATACTGCATGATGGCCCTGAAACCATAATACATACAAAACCGAGGACATAGAGCATGACCCCTAACAGCAGGCAGATGAGACAATACAAGAACCATTCTGAAAACACGAGCTGCTTCAGGACGTCTCTTTACTAGATCCAAAACACCATTCGATTTACGATGACAATAGCGTACAATCGTTTGGGTGTAATGAAACCAACAATATCAAAAATTGCCTACTGGAAATGATTGTTGAACTGCATTCACGAGTCCTTTTTCAAAATCTGTAACAAATCGAATTAAATTATAGTTAAGAGGTAAATTTTCTGTAAAATGTTCAATAATGTGATGTAAGTTTCTTCTGTCCGACTTCTTAGAAGGACATACACCATTTAAAACGACATACTCTTAGATACCACTTGAAAAGTCAGGAAACTTTTCAAGTCTGCTGGAGCACCTGAAACAGTCTTGAATGTTCTATCAATACTAACAGTTGTTACTGTGGCCAACTCTTCTCTAAATCTTCTTATTGCATCCAAGTTTACAAAAATAATTCCTTCGCTTGTTCCGTTGATAACCAGTTCTTTTTGGAAGAATTTTGACGGTGGTGTTTGAATCGTGTGACTGTACGCCGTATTCTCTGGCCGGTCAAAGCTTCAGTGAGCTCATGGATCTTCTCGGGTATGCGTCTGCCATTTGGTTGACGAGACCTAAGCATCTTCTTCCATCTTCTCTGTTCTTGCATAAATGTGTTGTTAGCAGCTTCTGGATAATTAAAAAAAATCAAAATTTGATGGGTGAGTAGATATGCTTAGGTTTACATATCGAAATTGTCTAAACCAAAAAAAATTATAATTATAAATATAAACAAATAATAACTAGAGAAACATTATTGAATATCCATCAGAGTTAAAAGTTTATTACTACAAAACTTAAAACTTTCATATAGATTAGGTATATTTTTACTTTACATAGATAATTTTTTTTAAATTGGTTTTATCAAATTATTTATTTTACTTAAATTTAATTTACAGTCCAACCTCATTTTTAATGATACAAATTATTTATAATAATAAAATACCATTATAAAAGTAGGTAGGTATATCATTTTACCTAGTTTTATTAAAGGTTGTGTCGATTCCTAATTATTATCCTATTATCAACTTGTGTACTCATTGATGCTGTACAAGGACTATCCTCTTAAATCCTATTTTTTTGTCGCTCATATAAAAAGTATATGTGGTTTGCTGTGGCTTCGCTCTTGTAGTACTTAAAACCTAAATTATGCACATAAACTCTTGAACCATGATGAATCCCTGGAAACAGTCTGTAAGTTACTGGTACTGCGTTTTTTACAAGATCTTCTTCATCTTCGAGTAATCGTTCTTCATATTCATCCGTGAGTTCTTCAATCGGGTTGTTCTCGTAAACCACTGGACGGAAATAATCATGGTCTAATAAATGAGCGGACAGACCGACTTCTTCCTCGATTTTCATCATGTTTCTGCACTATGACTATACAGGTTATGTCTTGGAGTCTTTGAGCAGAGAAACAAAAAATAACAACTTTAAGGTCGAGTGGAGACACACTAATACACAATACACTATAACCAAAACGAGCGACAGCATGAATACAATCTGGGTATGATACATGGTCGACGTTTTATAAGACGACGTGCGACAGCACGAATAAGATCGGCAGTAGGTATGACTTATAGTCAGAGTTTTAAAGGACGACCGCGACGTGCGACAGCACGATCAATACACGGTGTATGGTTAAGACAAGCAAACAATATTAATGACACAAGATCGAAATATTCGAAAAAAATGCGCAGTTCTGCAGAGTTAGAGTGCCAGAGTACCGTAATGTTCAAGAGCGGTTAAGCGAGTCGTCACTCGTTAGTCGTTGCTACTTGCTTGTGCTTCATAAATCGTGACTGTGGGGTGGGAATTTGGAAAAAAACGCTCGCGAAAACCGTTACAAAATACAGCAATAGAATGCAAAAAAGGCGGGAATTATTAAATACTAAATACATAATCGATTGACTATTGCAACTTTCAAGTTTCAAAGTACCTACTAAGGTATTTATTAATACTGAATCTTCGATTGAATTATTTGAACTTTTTTTTCGAAATTGTCAATAGTTTTTCCAAATTTTGGGATAAACTGCCAAAAAATAGTAAATAATATGTTTAACTTATTTAAAATTGATTTTAATTATTTACTAATTAGTTGCAACTCCAAAAATAATTGTGCTACCTAGAGACTTAATTTACATTTTTAACAATTATTAAATCATCATTGCTTTCAAATTTAACTTCATCTATACTTAAAACTATAGGCCTATAAACTAAGTTAGTATATAGGTCTATGCTCACAACAGGTACATCAAGGGTGATGCAAAATTAGTATGCAGACATGCACTTGGCTACAGGAATAACATTGAAGGGTAGCAAAAAAGTCAATAATATTTTTTAATATAAATAAAAATATATTAAGTTCAATAAATAATAAATAAGTCATAGTATATTAACTGTAACTTGTCAAAATATCATAATTATATAAATATAATATATTACTCATCATGGTGTTGGAATGAAGTTAACAGTAAAAAATGAACTAACAGGGGACAGCTATTGTCCATATATCTTACATACACAAATATTACTGAAAAGAGCCACTAATTTTATGTTTGCTCACATAATATAGGTACACACGTATATCATATGTGGTGCCGTAAAATGACCATATAAATTGCTAGTTCTCATTAAATTATACATATTTTGAGAAAGTTCAAATTTACAACAAGTAGTTTCTAATATACATTAACTAGCCAAAAGAAGACCAATGTAGGTGTTTGTAAACGATTACGGAACGTTTGATTGTAGTAAAGATAAAACTGTAAGAACAAAATTAGATAAAACACGAAATGGGTATTCATTTTCAACTTCCAATTTTTAAGATTTACCCAAAATTCTTCAATATTAAGTGATTTTATTTTAATAATGTATTCAGGTTCTAATTCATCAGTATTAAATTTTCGCCAATCATCATCAATTTCCTGTATTTTATATTTATTAAGTACTCTAGGAAATAATTGAACAAATGATATGAATGAGTGTTGGTGATTATTACTAAAAACTTTTTGGGGGCTTAAATCATTTAAAGATTTAAGTATTGAATTATCAAAGTCAAACCTTTGATTTTTCAACAAATAGTTATAAAAAATGCCTGAATCTTTTTCGAATATCTTCTACCATAACTTAATTTTGAATTGTTTCTGGTTTATTTAATAAATTTAAAACTTTAACTCCCAAGTATACATACAGAGTGATTTTTTAAGCATGCTCACCCCATTTTTATGCATAAATTATGCATATATTCAAATTCCGATTTTTGGAATTTTTAAGTGTAGTTAAAGACGATATTTTTGTGTACTTAGATTTTTAAAAACATTTGAGAAGTATCCTGTGGCGATACCAACTTTGGTTTTTCAAATGATAACATATATATTTTATAACAAAATGTGAATCAGATTATTTTTCTGAAAATGTTGACGTATGTAATCGAAATTTGAACGAAAACTTCCGGAGTTATTCTTCTTCATATACCAAGGAATAATAGAATAGATGGACTATTATACGAAATGCTTTGTAAATGGATACGAGCTGGATAATTGTAATTCGGTATGCAATATAAAATATTTGTTAATAATTACTAGTTACTAAATTCTTATGGATTAATATGGGACATTAACACCTGACAATTATTTTCAAAGCAAAGAAAATATTAAATAATATCCTTTTATTTTATCGAGCATATTATCTTGTAACCTATACATATTATAGGTATCATTAATTTTTATAGCATAACTATTACCTAGAATAAAATACTAAATAATTTTCAGTAGTCGGTAACACAAATGTGAATACGTAATAATCAACTATAAATACATGTGATAGAAATAAACATAGCTATTGATATTTATACACGTCCAGGAAAATCCTTCCAGATTACGCACGTCCTATAATAATAAGCGTAAAGTAATTTCAGATATTGGCGTTTAGATAAGAAATGATTGACAATATTGTGATAGACACGGTAAGCCGATAAACCACAGACAACAGTAACTGTTACTGGTCGTAGCATATATAATAGAAGAATGGATAGGCCATGTTAAATCATACAACGTAAGTGGTCGCGGTGTTTTAAGTATGAGAGAGAAGGCAGTTTCTCACTCTCGCAAGTGGCGATTTTGTTAGGTTATGTTCAAATATAAAAATTAAAATAGATAACATCCATTGTTTTGTTTAGTGATAAACTGTTAATCACAGAACAGTTACTGATAACATTAAATTATTATCTAGACTGTGTCTAGATCACGAATTAATATACTGGATACGCAACGAACCTGTGATAAGTGAAGCCCGCACCTTCTCACGTTGCGGCAGGACAACTAGCGCAGTCATGTGTAGTATTTACATACTAATTCCCGTGTATTTTTAATTTGTTATTATATCAATTTTATCACAAACGTAATTAATCAGTGTATAAGCACAATATAATAGTAATAAGCACAGATTAAAATATTAATAACCACAAATATTTGAGATAATATTTACATCGAATCTGTGTTAACAGTATAAACTAATTAGCCAAAGTAGTGCATTTTAAAACGTTGTCCTTTTATTAATTATATTATACAACAGAGTACAGACAACTCATCAATATTTTTATATTAATATATTATTTATCTTAATCAATATGCCGCCTCGGTTAGATAAATGTTGCACTGATAATTGTATGGGAAATTCTAAATCTAGGTTTAGTGTTCCAATAGCCTCCCATGAAAAATGGGAAAGAGTAATTGGCAAGACTTTAAATAAAAGGTCTAGGATTTGTGGTGATCACTTTCTTGAAGAAGATATAATTGACACCTGGGTAGTCCCTGGACAAGGGAGTAGTACTCGGTAAGTATTAATTACAAATCACAATTTATAAGATTTATGTAAGTATGACTTATAAGTTGAATAAATCTATTAAGTATTAACTATATAATTGACTTAATAATCAAATTAAAATCTGTGAACCTACAACTTAAATTCTACAATATTAATTCTACTTTTACCATATCTCAAGATATGTTTTAAAAAGCCACACTTAAAGAAAGGTGCTGTACCAATGGTAAAGTTAAATTTGATAAAAAGTTGTGAAGAGAATCAAAATCAAAAGTTCAGTACCATGCCAATTATTAAACAAAAATCCTGGTCGGATGAAAATAACTTATATGTAAATTTACAATTTAAAATTAACTTGTTTATTAAAAAAATAATAGAAAAATGTAATTAATAAAATTGCACTTAGGTAAATGTTTCTACTCATAAAATGGATTTTAATGATTCTACTGTATTAAGTACTAGCCATAAAAGTATTTCATTTGTAGAGGTTAGTAGTTTTAATGTAACTTTTATTAAAATAACATACGATAGCTAATATAAATAATTATAATAATTAATAATAAATTGACACATACCTACCTAAAATGTATTTAATCATATTTAGGAAAATAATATGTCAATTTCTACAACAGATGAAAGTATGAGTAGTATATACCATAGCAGCTATGATCAAGTTAGTAGATAAAGGCACCTCATTTATTTAGAAAACATATTTAAAAATATTTGTAATTTTATAGGAGCTTATATTTTATGTCTAAGTAGACAAGCAAAATAATGTTAAACTTCCCCCTAAATGGTTTAAGGATGTTTCAGTGAACGAGTTGAATAAAAAGTCAACAGTTTCATTTTTCAAACTGTCAAATTTTAATATAAACTACCAACATTGTATTGAAAAAGAATTAATAGTTACTCAAGGTAAATAAAACTTGTTGCTATAAAACTCTGAATTTATGTATTTTAAATTTAATTTTAAAATTGTTAATAGATTCAGAATTCATCATACATATTTTTAATGAAAATATAGCTAATGAACAAAAACAAATTCTATTTCCCTCGACATTTCATCCAACTGAAAATACAACTATAGAAAATGTAGAAAGTATAATTAAAACTCTTGATTCGTTGAATGTATGTTATGGAGCTGTTCCAGTAAATAATTATCCTGATATAAAAGAATCGTTTAGCCATCAATATAAAAATATTAATGGGTTTTGGAAGCATTCAAGTTGTTCCAAAATATTACCAGAAAATAGGTAAATCTATGTAATGTATTAAGTAGAAATTTTTACTAAAATAATAGTAGTATTTTATTTAGTAAATTAATTTTAGTTCTAGTTCTTGTTGTCTATGGTGCAAACGGTTATTGTTTTCAATAAAAAAGAAGCAAGCCCAATTAAAAAATAAAATGTCTGTTCAAATTTATTTTTCACCAAGTAAAAAATTACATTTTCAAAACTTGAGAAGTATACAAAAAAAAGACAACAAGTATATAGGTCAAATAATAAAATAAATAAATTAAAATTTGATCTTAATTTATTAAAAAATAAAATAAATGAAATGTCAAGTAATGAATTAACAAAGCGTATTGAGGATTCTGGAATTCCAAAATGCCAATCTGAATTAATTCATGAAATATTTGCTGCGGCTAAGTACAAAAATCCGAAAAATAGACACTACTCAGAAAGTTGGATGATTCTTTGTTTATTATTTCAAATACGGTAAATATTATACTCTATAATACAATTTGGAACTATATAGTTTTAAATATTACTAGATAATAGATTATGAGTTTATTTTCACATGTTGTATTTTGTTTTGTATAGATCCTCTTCCGGATACAAATTTTTACGTGACCAAAATATTTTACCATTACCATGTATAGACACTATTCGAAAACATTTACTAGCCTTTAAAAGTGAATGTGGTTTTGACTATTCATTTTTTAAGTTGTTAAAGAAAAAGTTTTCTAATAAAACTCAACAACAAAGAACAAGCGTTTTATTATTAGATGAAATATTCCTAAGGACTAGCATTAACGTAAAAACAAGAACATTAACATATAGTGGGTTAGAAGATTTTGGAGGTGAAATATAAAACAAGGTTAATAGTTCAGAATTAGCGGATCATGGATTAGTTTTCATGTGGAAAAGTTGAGATGAATGAAACTCAGCCCATAGCTGTTTTTGCATCTAAGGGTCCAGTGAAAGGTTAAATTAGTTTAAGTAGCTATTATGTATAATATTAATATTATGTTATTACTTATTAAGTTAAAAATTGTAAGAAGATTAATATAGGTACTATATTATCTAAAATAAAACTTTTATGTTTAGTATCACAGGTATTTAGCACAGTTGGTTGTCAAAGCAATTATGTTGTTAGAGGATGCTGGTTTACAAGTTGTTGCCCTTACTTGTGACGGAGCTTCAACCAATAAAACCATGCTAAAAATATTAAATGCAACTGGGAATAAAACAGTTCAAAAACTTTTTTCAAAATCCTTTTAATGAGAATCGAAAAATGTATGTATTTTCTGATGCCCCACATGTAATAAAAAACATTAGAAATTGTTTATTTAAAAACAAGCATTTAAAAGTAAATAATAAGTAAACCTTAAACCTTTAATCATTATAATTAACACTTAGAATAATGTTTTACTTTAAAATATTTAACAATTTGGTTAGATACATCCATTAAAGTCTAGCATAAAATGGGACCATTACAGTCAAGTGTTGAAATGTGATACAAAAACGATGTTGAGAATATGCCCTAAGATTACAAGGCAACATCTAGAATTAAACAATATGACAAAAATGAAAGTAAAATTTGCTACACAGGTATATTATTAATTTGTTTTGTATAAACTTGTATCTATAACTTCTTAATCTATATTATAAATAAATATTTGATATTTCCCTATATTTTTTATGTTATGCTATGTATAAATATAGGTATTTAGTAATTCCATGGCGTAGGCCTCCAATTTTACAGAGAACAAAATATTAATGATCTTAAGGATTCATCGGAAACACAGAATTTTACTCTTATGATGAATAATATGTTTGATGTGTTGAATAGAAAATTTCCAGCAGAAGGAATTAGGAAAAACAGCAATGATTTAGAGGTTTTTTGTTTGTTTCATTGTTGCATGCTTGTGGCATTTATTTTAGTTAGACACTTTATGATCATCTAATTTCTATGTATCTATGTTTGTGTCAATTTCTTAATTTCTATTTATAAAAATCTGTGTTTATATGTGTTTTAAATTTGTGTGGTTAAATACTCTAAGAGTTAAATACAAATTGTGTTAGGTAGGTATTTTTTACATTCAATCGAACATAGCAAATATTGAAAAATATTATACTCTTATTTATTTTTGAAGGTTTTAAAACAAAATCTTCTATGGTTAGATGAATGGGAAAAAAATCTGGAAGATGGTCTTATACAAGAAAAAGAATTCCTCACTAAAACAACTGCAGAATCTTTAAGGCTAACACTAAAGTCTACAATTGATTTAGTATTATTTTTACTAGAAGATTGTGGTTTTACCTATGTTTTGACTTCAAAACTAAACCAAGATAGTTTAGAAGTGAGTAACTATAATTATATTATTATATCTCAAATTCTTAAATGCAATAACAATTAATTTATAAAATACTGGTGTATATTAATGTTATTCTTTAACTAGTTAATTATGTAAGTATGTTAATTTAACATTTTTATTAATCATATATAATTAATTGATACTTAATTTCAGAAATTTTTTGGTATAATACGACAAACCTCTGGGCCAAATGATCAACCAACTACATCAACTTTCCTCCAACTCTACAGATTATTGTCTGTTTGCTCATTAGTAAAACCACCAAAAAGTGGTAACTGTACAGTTATTGATGGTATCTAATTTAATTTTGAATTGTTAGTAATAATATTTGTGTGATAATTCTAAACATATTACCTACTTTAAAAATATATAATATATGGATTATACACCATCAATAACTTTAACTGAGTTAAAAAATTTAATAAAAGCAAATGATGAATAATTTGTCAAAGAAGCAAAAATTAAGAAACTAAAAATTTATATAGACAAAGTAGTTGAGGAAGGAAAATGGGACATGGATGATATATTTAGAGAAACCAATTTTAATGATGATTCAACATTTAATTGTATTGTGTATTATTTGGCAGGGTAAATATTAATTTTAGTTTTGAATACTAATTTGATTTTGTTTATAGATAGTTAAGTGTTATAGATTAAATGAATCATTTTTTTATTTTTTAGGTATTTGGCGAGAAGGCTTAGTAAGAAAACAAAATGTCAACTTTGCCTATCAGGAATTAAAAATAATGATTGTATTAATAACTTACCTGCAGCTAAGTTAACAAACCTTAAGTCTCTTGGTTATTTGACACAACCAGATAGTGGTTTTTATATTTTCTAAGAGAAATTGAAAATTCATTTGAACTTAATGCTCAAAGCCCAAATGCTTTTGATAATACCATAGACCATTTTTTGAACAAGAATTATTTAATTCCATTTCCTTGTGATGAACATAAACATGAAATAGTTCAGTTTATTTGTGTGTCTTATTTAACCATGCGAATGAGACAATTCACTTGGATGAATAATAAACAAACAAAATATACGAACAAAGTGAAGAAAAAATTGTCAAAATTAGTTCCTCATTAATTATTTTCAAACTCTAAGAATTGTTTGTAGTATTTAATATTTAGTTTATTATCATAAAAAATATAAACATTATAAACCAATAAAACTAATTACAAATTACAATTTTAAAATTAAATTTTAACTTTTTATTTTAAATATAAATATGAAATAATGTAATGTAAGAATAATTACAATATTATGGTATACAAAATAATAAGTAATTATCATGTAGCAACACTGTCTTAGTTCATATTTCCATCGATTAGCACTAGGTGTTATGACGCAGTCGAAGAAGGGCTACGGCTAAAAAAAAGCATTGATAAGACGTATCGTTGCGTATCTAGTATATTAATCCGTGGTCTAGATACCCGGGTGCCCGTGAGTGATAAGAAAAAATGGTGAGAGTGGTTATATGACGGTTACTCTGTGGTTACGACGGTTACCAACTTGAGGTGGATTGCACAACAAGCCGGGGGATATTTTCGATTTTTTTGTCCGAGCGCAGCGCAGCGAGCGAATGGCCAACGGGTGTCGGCACAGTTGCAGTCAATACCTTTTTGGTGGCACTTGCGGTCACTATTTTGTTATTATTTTAAATAAAATTACTAGCTGAAACAATTCCTCGTTTTGTTTAACCAATTCCTTACAAGTACACTAAATACGCAATCTTTTTCATAGTTATAATTATGATATGATAACTTGCTACTTTCTGTTGAAGTGACAGACATAATCAAAGTTAAAATTTAAAAACTGTGGTCAAGAAAATAAACCAACCTTGTGCACAATTAACCTCTTTTTTAGTAGACCTACCAGCAAAATGATTTTAAAAGGGTAAGTTTGTGTACAAAAAGTTATAAATAGGACTAGTTTAAATACATTTTAGTAAATTAACTTCGTTTTTTTTTAATTTTAATTTGTTTAACTTTCCGAATTGTAACAATTAATTTGAAATAAATTATTCGACAGTGTTTTTCATTTTCATTAGTTTGTTCAGTGATTGTGGTTGATGATAAATGGAAATCATTCAAATGATTTGGTTCTCTTTTTAATCTCTTAGCAGTAAAATCTGAAATCAACAGCAATTTTTCATATCAATAATTAAAATAGTTTTATACTAACCTTTTATAGGTGTGTCAGTATCATGAGTTTCAGCAAACATTTCAACAGTAGACCATACTTCAAAAAAACGTTTCTCTTCAAATGTTTTTATTACCCCTTCAATAACTAGGCCAGTTTTGCCCAGTGTATCTGTTTTTTGTTGTAACTGAGTGCTAAGAATATTGATAACTTGTAATATAGGTATCTTCCAAGAAAATGAGGTGAAAAATGAATGAAACCATATTCATTATAGATAAATTTTCTATTACAAAATTATTACTAATGAATTAATTGTTACTCACCGTTTAGTTCATATTAAAAAAAATTATAATTTTTAATAGGTATGAGTAGTTAAAAACATATTTGACTTATATTTTAAAATTTACCTAAGGCCTGGGAAACATCTCGATCATTAGAATTCTCAATTATTGCTTTAAAACTATGTTTGACTGAAGTACAATTTTTGACTCTGCAATTCCAACGTGTATCAGTTATTGCTGTGATGGATATTTTTTTCAAACCTAGTTGTTTTTGATTTTCTTTAAATTTGAAGTTGTTTGTTGGAATAAAAAAATGAATATATATGGATTGAAGACAATTAAACACATATCGGATTTCCTAAAAATGTACATAATATAAAAGTTATGATACGTTTAAAAAAATGAAAAATATTTTTCTATACCTAAACTATCTTGGACATGCCAATTACAATTACATTTACTCTATGTGCCATACAGTGAGTATAGATGGCACATGGATATCTCAACTTTACTTTTTGTTTCACACCATTAAATCGGCCCGACACCACACTAGCTCCGTCGTTTGACTGTGTGACTATTCTGATCTGAGCGATGTTACTTGCATCCAAATAATTGAACATAATAGTACTCGATGAATCATCATCTTGTTTTTCTGATACATTTAGAAAAGTTAAAATCGTTCAACAACATCTAAATTTTAAGTATACATTATGCAAAAATAAAGCAGCTCTTCATTGAAAGATCTAGAAAGTATATAAATATAATTGTTTTTTATAGGGTATAAATTTCCTAAAATGTGTTTTATAATTTTAAAATAAGAATATTTAAACATAACAGACCGCTGTTTATAGAAAGCTCGTTTTTTCTATGGCTTCTAAAAGCAATTCCTTGTTTACTTAAAAACAATGTTATTTCAATTAACTGCATCATGTAGGTTCTGTTTTCTTTTAACTGGTGCATACTTGCAGAAACAATTTTGTTATGAACAGATCCATTTTTTTTGCATTGAGCTGTGAACTGACATTTAGACATTGCAGTTAAATGATGTATACAACTATTATGCAATTCAAGTTGTGTACAATTAACCTTTGAATCTCTAAAACCACTTAACTAAAACAATAAAATAAAAACGCATTCACGGTTAAGAAATAATAAGTAGTGATGTAGAACATACAGATATACAGTGTATACCCAGATATAGCGTTAATTGTATAGAATTCTAAAATCTAAAAATTATTATTAAAAACTTACTTTTTTCCAATTATTAAATCCAATATTAATAAATGTTTGTTCAACATGGCCAGAGTCATTTGAAAATAAGCAAAAATCGTAACAAAAAATGACATAATTTTTAATGCTATACTCAATCCATGAAAATGTTTTATAGTGGGTACTCGAAAATGATCTGTTTTGTTGTCCAAATTTAGTTTTTGGATATACCTAGAAACATATTAAAGTAATTAACTACCTATACAATTAGTAATTATAACTTAAAATTAAAAATTGCATAAATATAAATTATGACCAATACAATAAGAAGAGGGAATTTGAAAAAAGTACTTACTTTTAAAATTGGCCTCAAATTGGCCGGAATTTAAATCGCCAAGATCTAAATATCCACTTGTGGTATTATTGATTTTAGATTCATCATCGCTGTTGACAATATTTATGTTATATATTTTGATCAACATCTATTTTTGTAGAAACTGTAGAACTTCTAGAAGTAGTCGTGGATTTATTTTTGTTATTGAAAATGTTGTATAACTTTTTACTTTCCATTGTTAATTTTTTTAAAACGTTGAAATAAGTTTGAATGTACTCCCACATAGAAATTTTAAAATATAAATATTTTCAAAATTTTATAAAATTTTTGTCGAAAATATTATTATGTTGAAAATATTGTCTTGCTGTTTTGAAAATATTTGTTTATCAAATATTTATAAAGAAATATATCCAAATTATTTTCAATACATTGCATACTAAATATTATAATTCTATTTCTAAACAAATATTATGAAAATATTGGTCTGCCAAATATTTAAACCAAAAAATTTTCAATACATTGCGTAAAAATATTACATTAACATTTTCTACAAACATTTTAAAAATGGTTATTGTCCAAATATTTAAGCCCAGATATAATCAAAACATTTTTAAAATACTATCTATCAAATATTATTATGACGTTCTATCTTAACTTGTGTTTTCAAAATATTGGTCACCCATATGTTTTAACTGAAACTTAACCAAAAAGTTTTCATTATATTCATGTAAAATATGTATTTAAAAAAAATTTTACTATTTATATATATATACAGGGTGTTGCACGATAAATGTGTCAAACTTCTAGAGGTGTTTCTGTAGTGTTTGTTCCATGACTTTAGTCATAACCTTAAAATATTGTCAATTGTCATATACTCACACAGTCACTCTTGTTCTGTTATTGCATTGTGAGTTGTTCAGTTCTTAGTATGTTATATTAAAATATTAAAAGAACACTAAGTCAAATTGTTTTTAATTGTATATATATATATATATATATATAAATATATACATAAATCATCATCCTACAAATATTACAATGGCGACGAAGTATTGACGTATTCGCGTGTGTAACTGTTGAAGTATTGGAAATTTGGAACA
>WHPZ01581734.1:2509-18010 GCA_016617965.1 Macrosiphum rosae
GGCTCGATCGTCACCTTTAAAAATATAATACGCACACTTGTTTTATTGCCGCGAGTATATTATAGAAAAAATGTATAATGTACAATTTCGTTATCGCCATTTATATCGCCACTGTTTTAATATAGTATTATGTAATAGTGTTCCGAGCATAGCCATTATGCATTACTACAGGCTGTATTATTATATATACCGTCGTAGAGTTTAGGTTTTTTTAGTGCCGATTTACGACTATATAATGTTCAACGCACAACAGCAATCGGTAGTTGGGTCGTTAAAAACTTTTAAAGACAAACGAATTAATTATTTATACAAACGGATTTTATGACGCTATAATGAGTTTTGAATTTCAAAGGTAATCTCTGTTATGGTTATATAATTATACCTATATAATATTCAGAAACAAAAAAAATGTGATGATAATAATAATAAGTCCCTTGTTAAAATAATTAAATAATAAAAGTCAAATAAAAACGGAATATCGTAAGTCTCGACAAAAAAAATTAATTGAGGTAAAAAAAATCACATTAAATATTAACGATATTTACGCGGAATAAATAAATACTGCAGAATGCTGATTACTGCTGCAGTGTAACAGTGTGTAATGTTTCCACGTTTAGTCAGATTTAATGGGAAATATTACAGATTTCTGTTTTATTGCGTTTTCGTTTGAACGCTGTCCCATGCTATATTAGAATTCACCGTCTCCTGTTCAGCACTATAATATTATAATTGTATTATACATTGTAGAACAATATTTAGTCAACTCGGATGGAGCCGAATCGCGAAAAAACAACACGGCCCGGTGTGGTTTCAACCGCAGTATAATATGCAAAATAAAGTTCACGCCAAGCTTGTAAATTATTTTTTCATGCCAAGTAATTATTTAGCGAGCAAATCCTTTTGCCGTTAAAAAATTTATGAATAATGTGTCAACGAGTAAATACAAAGATGACAAGCCGTTAGATTAGCCGACTAATGGGACGAGTGAACTGCTGCTTTTTACGACTCACGCGCGGTGACACTATATGTGCTACACAGTATTATTTCTATTATAATATCAAATGCGTTTTCGTACGTAATTATTATTTTCGAAAGCGACGGACAACACAATAATGTTAATTCAACAGAAGTGCTCCGTGCCAGAACGAGATAACTCCATTTTTATCAATTGTTCAGGACGAGCAGATGAAATTCCGTTACCATCTCATTTAGCTGCACTATTCGGCGGGAAACAATCAGTTTTGTAATTTGTTTGGGAATAATGAATCGATTTTTCTGATTTTGATACCAAAATAAATATATTTCTTCCATGAAATGTCTTTCATGAAAAACGGATTTTTGGTGAAAAAAAAACGGAGCCCTTGTACAGATACTACATTACATACGCCTATACAGCGATTTCATTATTTCAATATTACCAAATGCGTTAAATTATCATTCGAAACGAACGCCATTTCATTGGCACGTTCCAAACGTAATATTTTTTTAAAAAAAAAAGCGTATTGCATTGTATTTTGTGCATAAACTTACACGGCGAGTGCGTAGATACGAGGATGAAGTTATGCGCATACATTTTTCCGGGAGATTCGAACGCATTTATAAATCATAAGTGTGACACTGCAGTTTTTTGAAATTCGTACAGTTACTATGTGTAGTATATACTCGTTCGCAAATGTTTGTATTATGCATATTAAAATATGGGGCACGCCGAAAAGTAGGTGTAATATACTAACGTCGCGTATACCTACCTGGTTATTGGTGGCGGTCGCTGCCGCAAGACCGCGATTTCGTGTTTTGGATATACTATATATTATGACGTATTATATTTTTTGGCTTGCCGACAAATAATCAAAGAAAAAAAACGTTTGAAGTCGCTCCGTGTGTGTATTATACACGTTACACGCTGCAGTTAAAATGTGAACAAGTGCGTTCAAACAGACTCTATACGAGCGAATAATAATAAAATACTAAAAAATAGAATACCAAAATCAATAAGAAAACTGGAAAAAAAAAAAAAATTCAGTCACGATCTGTAGACATATAAATAACGGCGATCCACTGTGTAATTCCAACAGTAAACTGTAACGCATGCGCACGAAGAGCATAACTCATGCAGATATAAATATATTATATATATTATACAATATATATATATATATGTTTTTATATTACACTTTGCAACGGCCGCCCAATAACAATGGTCGTGTTGTTATTATTTTAAAAAAACTATAATATTACTTTTTCGTATACCCAGGTAGTGGTATTGTGTAGATATGTAAGAGGAAAACGGTGTCGGCCACCGCCGAGTGGTATTTGCATATTTTGCTTTTAGAAAACTGTGCGCGCGCGGTGTATAATTTAAACGACAGCAAGCATCTTGTGTTGCCATCATCGTTAATTGTATAATAATAATATACGTTTCGTGTTTTGCATATTAATATTTGTATATATTTTTCGTTATTATTATTTTATTTTAGTCGATAGATTTGACTGAAAAAAAAATCGTATCCGCTGAGGAGAAAAATAAAAAAAAACCAAATAGAACGATAATTTTATTGCAGCTTGTGAAATCGCTGGTGGAAAAATAATTTAATCGTGATAAAACAGTCAGAAATTTGGGTCAACGCGTTTTCGCCGAGCTGCTGCTTGCCGTTGTCAAACGCACCGTCGTTCACGGTTAATTATTATTTCGTGCGTTCCGCGAGAGAATAATATTCAAAGAAAACTCGACATTTAAATAGTATGAATTACCAACCGATCGATTCGCTTTTGGGAGATTAGTGTGTGTGTGTGTGTGTGTGTGTATACAGCTGATTAAGAGAATAATAAGACAACACGATCGTTGTAATAATAATATATTGTGTAACGGTTAAATTTCACGACGGCGTGCAATGTCATCGTGTTACGTATACGCGTTGCTATAAAATTGAAATGTAAGTATCTGTTTTTTAAGTCCATTAATTAATTGTTCACCGAGATTGTTAACGCGTCGTTGTTTAATTATTACACTCGCTGGAGGGAGAGGCGTCGTGTGCGGTAAAAAGTGAGCGAAAAAGCATTTTTACTCGAACGATAATATTGTGTGTGTCGTTGCGGCACGTCGATGACAAATCGACATTGCGTTTTTATCGATTTAAATTTTTTTTTTCCAACCTTTTTCAATATAGAAAACGGGAAATTCAGTCGGTGGCTATCGTCGAACACTGTAAAATCGTCGGTACACGGAAAGTGGTATTTTTTTCTTACCCACAACGCAAGTCCACATCGGTTGGCGCCGTGAACCTCATAAGTTATAATACAGCGCATTATTGCTGCTCAATACTATGGATACGTATACACCCGAGTGCTGTATAATATTATTATAATATGTACGCCGCCGTGGGGTCCTATACATAATTGACGATCGTCGGCTTCCCATTAGCAGCAATGACTGTAATGAATCCGACCGATGTGTTATTACTTATTGCTAAATTTTATCATAATATCGTACAATAATTAATAATAATTATCATCCATCACATTTCCGATATTACATTATGTTATGGACCTCGTGCGCGCGTGTTACGTGGACGGTCGATCATTACAGTAGTGATAGTACTCATATACACAATAATATAATATTAATATACATATAATACGTGTGTAATAGTGTAATACCGTTGTATGCTTACTCCACTATTAAAATGGTAAATAATATCATTGTAGATAGAGTAGAGGTACGCGTTAATCGTGGACCCTCCCCCCCCCACACACTAGCGACATACAAACGTGCCTATGAATTAATATATATTATTATTTATTACACACGGTTTTATTGTTATAAATTTATGATTTTCGGCCAATCGATTTTCCTTCACAATGATATTATATTATTATATGGTTCCACGCGCGTCGATCAAACAACAATAACTAACGTACTTGTATAGCGCGCACACACACACACACACACACACACAGTCACATATCACAATCTAGAGGCTTAATTTCATTATTTTCCGTTCTATCGTTTAGTCGTTGTCATTTATAAGCTATACACAATATTGACCACTAAATAAACGCTGGGTATACAATAATATTATATTATTATTTATTATCGTTACCAAGACGTGTGACAATCATTATAAGTATATGCTAGTATGCACTATGCGCAAATACGCAATACTATATAGCACAGTAAAACCTCTGAATAGCGGACACTCAAGGGACCGACAAAATTGTCCGCTATCGGGAAAAATTAATTAAATAATATGTATGTATTTATGTCTGAAAATTTAAATTTTATCGACTTTTTCAAAAATATCTTACTTTAGATTTATCGTTACATAATTTATTACAATTATTTAGACGTAACAAAATATATTACACAAAATCACTTATTGAAAAAAAAATCTGAAATTTTAGTTTGTATTTTTTACTTGTATTGCAATTTTCTCAAAATTAGACTGTAGTTGATTAACTAATGACAATGAAACTGCATCACTCTTATTGAGACAAAATGTCTTCAGCCTATTATAAATCAGCCTAAATTACGATTTAGATAAATGTATTTATGGGTAATATAACAATATTGTCATAGTATAGGTACATATTGTATTGTATTCACAATAAGTTCGTATTTCTTGTATAGCTGTACGTTATTTAGATATATCTTAACACTTCGGACTCCCTAAACCTGTTCGCGTCCGTTAAGAGAGGTTTCACTGTATTTTAAAATTGTATACTATATTATTATAAAACCAATGGTATTTTTCGTTATTTATGCGTTCTAATATTCTAATATCATATCGTGCACTGGGCGTTCATTCGACATGTAAACGTCATAATAATAATTGAGAAAAAAATTAAGAGTCCGTCGAGAATACCAGTCCGGCGGCGGCCCCCCTCCCCGTTTGAACCGTAACCAGCCAACGGCGACGACCGCCGCCGCCGCTTCCTCACAAATTGAAAAGGACTACAAAAAACGTATAATATTATACACTTATATATACATAATATCGTTTACATGCACTCACGTGGACACACACACACACCTATACACGATTTAATGTAGCACACAGAAAAATGTCACAATTTAGAGGCTTAATTTCATTATTTTCGGTACCACTGTTCTACCGTTTAATCGTCGTCATTTATAAGCTATCGGATCTACACAATATTGACCTCTAACAATATTTACGTTGGGTATAATACATGTATTATTATAAATGACCAAGTGTGGCACGGGAATGCAACGGCACGACAATATTATTATTATGAGGATGCACTATGCGCAAATACGGAACGTTATGGTATTATCATTTAAAACTGTATACTATATTATTATAAAATCAATGGTATTTTGAACTATATTACGATTGTCGTTATTTACGCGTTCTAATATTGTAATACCGTATCGTGCACAGGGCGTTCATTCGACATGTAAACGTCAAAATAATAATTGAGAGAAAAATTAAGAGTCCGTCGAGAATACCAGTCCGGCAGCGGCGGCGGCGGTCCCCCTCCCCGTTTGAACCGTAACCAGCCGACCGCCGCCGCCGCCGCCGCTTCCTCACAAATTGAAAAAGACTACAAAAAACGTATAATATTGTACATAATATATATATATATATGTACATATAATATTGTTGTACACGCACGCACGCACACACACACACACATATACTCGATTTAATGTCACACACAGAAAAATGTCTCGAGGGCCTCGCCCTCTCTCTCCGTACGCTTATTTTATAATATTATATTATGCTCCTCGGTCGGACGTTTGCCGGTCTATGCACACACACACACACACCGCACGTACACGCGTACATAATAATATTATATTATTATAAATATAAATAATATACACACACACGAAACAACATAATATCGGCTAGCTGCGAGGCGGCCGTGTGTTTAGTGCTGCGACCACAACACTGTACAGCGGAGAGTACAATGCGCGCATACCGAGCGGTTGTCGTGTACACCCATGTTCGGAACGAGTGAAACTATAATATTATTATTATTATTATTACAACAGCAACAACGTATATTTATTAAACACCTATACAGGTATAATATTGTTATAATAATAGTCGTATTACGGAGAGGTGTACCACCTACCTATGAGTGTATAATATTATTATAACTGCTACGATCGAGCGCGCGCGCGCGCGCTCGTCTGCGCACGTTTTCGGGAGCGTACTGGTTTTTTTTTTTTTTTATTCCCATTTTTTTCCCCTCGTACGCGACTGCCGTGCTATGCGAGTCGAATCGCGACCGACCGATTTTCTTTTCTCCAACCCGCGCGTTTTTCATCACACTGTTTTATTATTATGATAATAATAATATTATACACCTACGGTCGGGCCTCGTCCGATACGCGATATCATTACACGTTTATGATACGTTAATAAGACGATACGAAATACGTATACGTACTGCTCTCGGGAGTGAGGGCTCGTGTACGCGAATCGATAACGCATTATTTCCCGTACACGCCGCCGTCTTGAGGCCCCTGGAAATGTGTCGTTTTTAAGTAGTCGTGTCTTAGGAAATTATTTCGTTCCTGCGATTGCTGATCGTCTTTGCGTGTGTAGTAAATGATCATTAATGTGTGTGTGTATATACTCGCCTACCATCACCCGCGACCCGCTTCAATTTACAGTGCACTGTTTTTGTTCATCTGGTTTACGGTCGCACGCACGCACATGCGCGCAAGTCACTGAACGTCGAGATCAAAACATTCAAAACCGATTTGTGGACGTGGAATAGCTGTCGCACCGACAACATTTGAGGTACTTTTAGTGGTTCGATTTAAAAAAACGTAAAGATGTTCGGGTTGGTAAACAAGTTTCCTTTGCATAGGTCGGAGCACTTTTTCAATTTCAGTAAATTCTTGACGAGAGTAAATATTTCACGTTTTATAGATTTATACATTTTTAGTATTGAATATATTCAAAAATATCTAAAATATAAAAAATATGCTCCGACCGATGCAGAGTAACATGTTTACATTTTTTACATCGAACCACTAGAAGTACTTTAATTTTTGTCGGGTCGTATCGATGAGAAATTAATAGGGTTTATAGGGGCCTTTAATGGTGAGTGAGCGAATGGGTTGGGAGATACAATAGTATACAACGCTGCAAGAACCTGTAGACTGTGTACGATTTACCTCCAACGGTTGCTCATGTATCTATGCGTGTGCACAAAGCGGCATTCCTCGGGAATTTTCCAGTATTTTTCTAATCACTCCATCCAGAATCGTATTTAGGATAGCCTCCGTGGCTAGTGTATATATGCCATAATATATTATTCATCTTTGTTTCGACACGAATCGAAAATATGTAGAAAAACAAAAGATTATATAATTTGGAGTAGACATATTTAACAGTTGTGACTATGCGTTACCTATGCACAATGGACATTTAAAAAGCGGGTAAGTGGATGTCGCTCTGATGTACAGTAGGTTACAAATGGGTCATCGCCCATCGGATAGTGGATTGTATTAAACTTAAGTTCAATGATATAATGTCATTGTATAAGAAAAACGTTTCTGAGCGGTTTGTCAGTCTGGATATTTTATATTGTTATTATTTATTATATTATGCAAGTTGAATAACTCAACTAATGAATTCAACTTGAATTGAAACTATAATATTATTTTCTATTCGTTTCTATGGTGGTAAGCAAAGCATTAGAAATTAAAATCCCATTATTAGCAATTTTTCGGTGGTTTTTCACGTGGCATTAAATAGCTATTGATAAAATCGAAAAATGACCTCTCTAAAGTACCATCTTGATCCCATTTGCTAAAAGATAAGGTGCTATATGTAGAAATCGAAGCACTCCTTCTGGTAGAAATTTCGTATACAGGATATATATATATATATATAAAAAATAAACACCATTGTAAAACCACTATACCTGTCCTCGCTCCGCTCAGAATAATCTAAAATAATTGAACTTTCGAGTTTCAAAGGAAGTATTTTTGAGCTAGACGGTCGACACTAATAATTATAAGCGAATGAATTACAACCGCGTGATTCTTAAGTACACACTACACGTACTAATAATAATATATATAATACCATGGTAAACTGTTAAATAAAACATAATAACAATGACTCACCTTTACCTGCTCCTCATTTGTGTGTGTTGTGTTTTTTTTAAATTCCACATTTTTTAATAGGTAATACCAATTTAATCCATTATACACGTCTGCAGACGTCTCGTTATAAGTATACCCTTTCATTTCGGTCCGACCACTGAACTCTGTTAATTTTGATGTAATTTCGCATAACTGATTTTTTTATCATTTCACTTGTAACGTAAATTATAATATATTATTATAGTAACCGCTGGTCGGTTCGACATTTTTATTCGTACACTCCGTCACGGTTTCTTTCTGTTTTGCGTTAAAAATAAGTATACAAATTATTAGTTTTGTGTACACAGTAGGTACAATTTTACCTTAGAAAATAACGATTGTCTTAATTAAATGTATATACTAATATTATATTGAATAGGTCTCCAATATTATAACTCATTCTCTATATAATTATTTGTATTCAGGTCAGAAACAAAAGTAGAACTTTATCACTTGTACAAACAAGTAAGTAAAATAATATACCTAACCAAGCTGCAGTTTTTTATACTCAGATGATAGGTATTATAAAATAATAAACGATTCAAAAATAAGTTATAAGCACTTACATATTTTATATTGTATTGAAATGGTACCTTTTTCAAAAATTTTTTATAGGACTTATATGAAACAAATTTAACATACGTGAATTATGACCGTTTGCTTCAATGTAGAATTAACATAATAATAATAATAATGGATTTTTCTTCGGATGCTTTATGGTTTACACTGAATAACATAGGAAAATGTGTACATTTTGAAATAATTCATTTTGACATCATAGGCGTGCGTGCGTCCGAGGCACGCCAGGGCCCAAGTGTGCCGTTTGTATACGAAACGTCGAAATTAATTTTTGCTGATGGATTGTATGGTACATAGGTTTAATCTACAGACGCTAGAGGTTGTTAGCACTACACCGTGTCGTGTAAAATAAACAACACGGTTACCACAGTTACCAAACGATACCGCATGATTAAATATATTCAACTATGCGGTATCGTTTGGTGACTGTGGTAACCGTGATTATATTACGCGTCACGGTGTAGTGTGAACCTCCCTCCCCTTAACTCAGAATTGTTAGCAGGTTACTACTGTCCGTTAACCGCGGTTTATTCATCGAGGACTAATATTGTATCACCGCGATTTAGGGTAAATATTATCAATTATTTTCCATCCGTGGAACTTAGTTATAGCACGATTTAAGATAAGTATGGTTGCCCGACGAGGTATGATAAGACGGCGTTGGATTTAAATCGGACCCCCGTTGCTAGCGCTTCTAGTGGACTATCTTATAATTGATAATATAATATGATCATTATATATATATTTTTATTGTATGTAGGTATGACATAACAATTTTTATTAGTTTTGATTTGAGCCAATATGAGCGCTGCATGCGGGGGACCCCGTAAATCACGTGAATTTTCGATTCAAACCGTATGCCGTGTGATAACATTTTTCTAATGGGTCGATGGGCAACCACACTATCTTAAATCGCGAGCTATAGTTATCAGTTATCACTATAGTCAGTTTATCTCAGTTATTATTTTTAAAAAGTGTTTTCTATTCGAGAAAACCACGCATCAGTTAGCAAAAGCATACAAATATACAATATTGTTGTTATTATGTTTTCTATGTGTTATTATTAGATACACATTCCCCAACTGATGTTGTTTTGTAAATTAGTAAAATAAATGAACAAACAAAATAACAACAAAGCTGGTAAACACCTTCTTAATATCTATTGTGACTATAAGTGGACGTTGACGCATGTTTCAGTAAGTATAATAATTTGTATAAAATCTGTAATAATTTTTGATAGGTATTAACGATCATAATATTATTTAAGTATTTTTACCGTTGTATTCAAATAATATAGGTGTAGAATATATTAATAAATTATTTAAATGTCTGCAAAGAAATTTTTTTAAAAATAATTATCCATTTGTTTCGTTATATTATAATATTGTTTTCGTGAAGTATCGTTGAATTATATTTTATAGGTATACGTATACTGCTCGAACTTGAATAAAAAATAAATTTTCGAAAAATAAAACATATAGCACTAATAGGATTAACCATTGTTTAGTATCGTATTGTTATTATTTTTTTTTTTTTTTTAGGATAGGGGTTATTATAAGCAGGAGTCCTCGACGTATTTTATACTAGGTACTAAAATTATGGACGTGTAACTCGATATCGATTATATTCGATTATAAGTGTTATACGATTCACATTGATGAAGCCTCTCAATCACACTGAGATTTCGCAATATAGACATTTCTGGAGTTAACGATGCAGTTTAGAACAGCGTAGAATTGTATCAACTCATCATATATTGGGCGTACTATAAATAAAATATAATGTAAAGTAAATAAAAAAAACTGTAATCAACTGCAATGAATCAATTGTCTTAATCGTTTTATTTATCGGAATCTGATGGAATTAGCATCCCACGCCGCCTTAATCTCGTCTCGCCGAGGCGGACGAATAATAATAGCACAATACAACGTTTGAGTCTCGGAGAATAATTCAAATATTTAATTGGCATTGGTTCCCCCCCCCCCGTCTGTATAAAGTAGGTAACAGAGTACCGGCGGTGATACTCGAAAACTGACAAACGAAAGAGAAAAAAAATTGAAATCATTCAGTAGCTGCGCGAATGTTGTTGTTTCAAACAACCGTAAGAACTACAGTGTTTTTTTTTTTTTTTCACAACGTTTCGTTTCTCTATCCGAGCGCGGTGTACACAGTATAATATGCACTGAAACGAAATAGATATATATAGGTAGCAATGTAGCATCAATAAAAGGAGCAACCGTTAGTATTTTTTTTTTTTCATTCAACCATGGTCGTAGTGCTGCACAGGTATGCGCGCTTAGACACACACACACACACACACACACACACACTGCGAACAATGTATAATAAACTCGAAGAATTATGTCGCTGCCGTTCGCAACTATTTGCGATAAGTGTACTTTTTATTAAAGGAATATTTTGAAAAATTATCATGCGCACACGTCTGTTATTCGATCGTTATTAGCGGCGGCCTGTAGACGCGTCGAATCAGCTGATGATGCGCAATAATAATAGTGCGTGTAATGATTTTTTCACCGATCGTCAGGTTGTTTCACATATTATAATACAAGTAGTGGAATTCCGAACGATAGTAATATTGTCATATTAATTTCGTCTTCGCATCCGTCTGATGTAATATACTATCATAATCATATTATATCTCGTCTGCGCCGAATGAATGACATCGGAGTGTTACTAAACACTCGTATTATTATAATATTATATACTATTATTGTGTAGGTGTATATACATAGCGATCGTATTATTTTTGTAATAACGTTACGAACAGGATTTTATTGCTATAATCACAAGACGCCTGCAGGACGAATAATGTCGTGTGTGTGTGAGACAACGCGACAAAGTACGAAATATTATAATATCGATTGTTGAACAATGTGTAGAAATTGTTCGGTTTACGTGACCTTGGGCCAGTTCATTAACACCATTAACGAAGGGGGTTACTTGCGATCACTCCTACTAATAATAATATCTCCGGTTTATTGTGTAAACATTTTGAGAACCATTTTGTCGACTAAGCATTGTTTTTGATCGCTCAGACCACGACACATTTCGTACGAAATAATATTTGTGTTTTTTACCTTGCACTACTACCGTGAAATGAGTACAAAAACAACGCGGATTCGCATTATGTTTTAATATAATATAATATGTTTTTTTCGTTTAGATTTTAGACCCGTTTTAGGTATATAACGTCACGTTGACATTATAACGTATTGTAATAGGTACGGGTGGGTATTATTATTGCCGAGCGATATTTTAATGTACACAATTTCAAAACAGTATGCAACAAACCAATAATAATGGGTATACGATTATTGTAAGTAACATTATCGTGAACTAGTTTCGAACGGACTCTGCTCGCACATCATAGTGTGTGGGCTGACACGCGGACGACAAGCGTAAAATAATTTATGTGCATTTTTTTCTCCTCGTTTTTCTCCGTTCGTACACACATAGGTACCAACCATCGAAAGCCTTGACGTGTTCCTATTCTTCGGTAGACGATTCGGTACGATGTATATTATACATCGGAAATACGAGCAGCTGATGCAGGTCGAATGCCAACGCTTCTTCTTGTATTATATTATATTATCATGTAGGTACCGGCTATGTTTATTATATTATTATTATGGAAGTGCGGGCAGAATAACAACAAAAAAAAAAAAAAACCGAGAAGACCTAAAAGAGCGCCCACCCTTCGTCTGGCGGCGGACCGTCGCGCCCGAAGGCATTCGTACTACTACACACAATACATAATATAAATTATATATTATATATTATTATGTTTCCCATACACAACCTACGACGACGCGAATTGAACAGATCGATAAATCGACCGTTTTCGCGGTAACCCGAACGCGGTATATTATTCACTCATTATAAAGCCTCCAAAGGTCGTCGGCGTCGTGGTGCGGCCGTTAGTCGTTATTGTTTCGCGATGGTGTGTGATCTATAAAACGCACTCAAAAGTATAATGCACGGCCCGCGAAACAGTAGAAATACGATAAAATAGAATAATGACTTTTTAATGATGCCGTACGCATAACATATAATATAATAGATATATATATATATATGTATACACTCGACTAATACGCTATTACACCGATACAGAATCGAACAATTTACCAACCGTTTACACACTCGAATATTATTATAATGCACGGACCCGCTGCCGACTGGTTTTCAGTGCACATCGTCGAAACCCGTTTTCCAATAAGATTATAATAATAATAATATTATTATTATTAGGCGGGCACACGTTGTATTTTTCGCATAATATATTTTTTTTAAATCGCCCCAGTATTTTACACACACATATATATATGTATAAATTGTTTTGACAGTCATCATTTGTGCGGCAGTCGGGACCGCTTTGCGTGGTTAAACTCGAGTGGAAAATAATATTATATATTTTATATCCGTTCGTCCTGGCCGTAATAGGTAATATCTACTTCCATACCGTACGCACATTTTATCTTACATGCGTTTTGGATGCGATGACGACGACCTCCGGGCGGGAAGATCGGCCAAGGCCGACACATTATACGCAACCAATACCGGAAGTCGAGTCAAATTTCGTTTGGGTGACGTTCGATAAAAAATATTTCGGGTGCCCGTGAAAATCGATAAGCGTATAAAATTCGAGAATAATAGTAATATACGAGTTCACAAACTCGACTGTTGATGTAACAGAGAGAAACGCGTGTAATGCAATGGAAACATGATATTTGAAACACCTCCGATTATAAGGGGACTGCAGTCGTTTATATAATATTATAACACAAAAATGTGGTAATTTTGGTCTTTTGGACTACTGAACTATGCATATGACTTTGGTTGGACAGATTTTAACTGTTAAAAAGGATTGACAACAAAATGATTTTTAACATTTATTTTTTCAGCAACTGATATTATATCGATGAACTGAAAAATGGTATTTAGATGTATCGAAACACCCGTCTTGTATGCTACCGATACCAACATTTGCAGTTGTATGTTATTTGCACTATATCTTCTTACAAATTATTAACTACCCATAAAAGTTCATAATAATATGATAGTAACTCGCTTGTTATTGCTGATAATATTATATTCATCATAGTCATATTGTAATTTCAACGTTTTCTTATTTTCAGCTTATATCGGTTGTAACAGTTTTTATAATAGTATACCTATAAATAATACATCACACATAGTTTTTGTTTTCTACATACGTAGCGAGTTTGTATACGTGGTCGCATGATGTTGTTTGTTTTAATAGCTGTTGCTTATACATAAAATATTACACAAATACACGGTAAAAACAAATATATGGATATTTGCCTTGTTATATTAAGTACTTCAATGCTTGGTGAAATAATGGTTAACAGTAGATAATAATTTTTCGGTAACACACAACAACAATAGAGTACCCGTACGCAATATTATATATTATATTATTTTAGTGGCTGTATTAAAATAGCGTAAAACAATAATAATTGTTCGAACATTATAATATTCGTCCCGGAATGATTAAAACGCGCGGCAAACAAGAATCGAAATCCTTTTTCAAAATTAAAATCCGTTCGCCCAAAGTCCTATTCAATACGATTTTCGTGTGGCGGTGAGGTCTAACGTCTAAATACTACACTTACCTTTTCGTACAGTGACTGCAGTCCTCTCTATTCGTCGGCTTATATATATATATTATATCATATACGTTTTGATTTTTTTTTTTTTAGCGGCTTATTACAAAAGGGGAGGGGACGGATCACGACAAATAGCCGACAACAAAAGGGCCGACAGTCGAGAACCGAAATACAAATGAGCCGACAAGTATATCGTCCTATTCATATGTATATATATGGCGGCGCGTACACACTGTACAGCGGCCAGACACAATGGGCAGACGTCGATAATGTGAAATTATTAGGAACCGCTAACCTCGTATACCTATATACAATATTATGGTATAGCGTTTCAATAACCACTCGCGTGGTTAAACCGACCGATGGGCGTAGGTAACGGTGTAAATAACATATTATTGGTTTTTAAAATAATTTAACCGACAGAGTCGTACGCTTATATGTATACCTACGGCATACGTCCACAAACATGATGTTAATATTATAATAAATAACAATTATTATATTACCTATCGTCTTGACGCGTTGTGTTCATACGGATTTTCGTCGCCATTCCCTTCCTGTTTCCACTGCAGAGTGGTTTTTCGATTATAATTATTGATAATAATAATTATCGTCCGGTCCCATGATATTATATTGGTACCTACGCGCTTCTAAAGAAATCCACGTTTTTTTTTATGTCACGAGTACAACATATTATATTCATTTTTTTTCGAATTCGAATTTCTTAAATCGGATATATAATACTATATTGTTTCTCCGCGTCGTCGTCGGTAAATTACATTTTATATTTTGTCACGTGCAATACCATAGGTATACACACGCCGAGGCTGCCCACGCGTCGCTTCCTCTTTAATAACGTTAATAGACTTCAACAGCAGTTCTCCGGTTGTCAACCGACTTGTCTCACTTGGCCACGAACAACTGTGCCGCGGCATCATTAGCAGTTTATCGTGTGTTTTCGTTTTTCTTCGCATCGCAACGCTGCAAAAACAACACGTCAGTTTCCATTTTCATTGCCATAGGATCGTAGCGGCAACAGTTTTTTCGCGTTCCCGTCCAATATAGTAATGAATAATAATTAAACAATCTACGCTTTACGGTTTCGACATTATTTTTTTTTAAACATAACCCCCCCCCCCC
>WHPZ01581734.1:18063-50194 GCA_016617965.1 Macrosiphum rosae
TTTCTCGTCAGGTGGCGGAATCCGCTCGACGCGATTTTGCAGATGTTTGGCGAGTACCGACGGCGGTTTTAATATTATTATATTGAGAGAAGCATTATGATACGATGGTAACTCGTTTCATTGAAACAATTGCTGAGGCGCCGGCGCCGCCGCCGTACAGCAAATATTTATTCAATCTTTTCTCAAGTGGGTCCCGCGGGCTTATTAGAATAATACAAACGTCGTGTATATTATACTCTTATATTATAAAGTCTTATCGAAAGCAGCACTGCGGCATATTGCCGCGAAATCAAGTGGCGTTTATCGAAATGATATGATCGACAGGTGGCATCGCGCGATCATGTTCAAGTATATAGTACAACTACCTACCATCGCATACTACCATTGGTTTTAAATATACTATAGTATTACTTGTAGGTATCATAAAATCAACACACCAGGCCGGCCTAGGTATATATTATAATTATTGTTATCATCACTTAAACATATTCTGACATTAGTACTTACTGTTTATAAATTATATTGTACACTATAGGTGTACTAAGATCATGGGTGCATAATATGCTAGATATAATTGACTGTTAAGTGTTCATTTGACGGATAATAACCCACAATACTGCACTTCTGGCCAAGGCCATGATTTTGTTGTTATATAATATGACTATGCGAGTATATACATATTATATATATAAGTAGTATAGTGCGAGTAATGACGATATATCTATACGTTAGGTACGCTAATGAATTTTAATTTTCAACTCATATAGCTCTGCGTGGCCCTTCTGTGACTTGATAGATTGTTGATTTAATTTAATATTCGTAATTTAGTCGATATATAATATTACCGCTGCTGCAGTTGTTTCACGTATTTTATATTTCATTGCGTACATATAGCATGATGTGTAAATGTGTAATAGTTGCCAATGTTGTTTTGTATATGACGTATTATATTATTCTCAATGCCGATGTGCTTAAAAATTGCCCGAACGAACGAACGAACGAATATCAACGATGATATAATAAAGTCACACGGCGGCGGCCGCGGTGAACACGTGAAAGAATGTGACACATTTATAATATAATTATGTATAATACGATAGTAGTATTATATGTTATATATAAATTACAAAGTATATTAAAACGTACAGCGCCGCGGTTGTCCGGACGCCGGCGGCGGTGGCGTATATATTATAATATTGTATAACATGACATTATAACTACCGAGTGTGGGCGTCGGGTTCACGGCCAGTTTCCATCATCGAGAGGAGACCCGCGGGTATTAATCAAGCGCATCGCACAGATGATGCCGATTTATATGCAGGGGTGGGTGGCGGTGGGGTGGGTCGTTACCGTGTTACACCTCAGCGCGGCGATGTATTACTCATTAGGTGGGTTTAGGCCTTACACGTCATTACTATGGGGTAGGGGGAGGGGGCACCACTCGGGTCTCGCCAAAAAGTGATAATGACGAGACAAATAATATGATATTATGTATAAAGTCCGACGATATCACGGAAAAAACCAAAAACAGTTGTTTGCACTATAAAAACAGTAGGATTGACTGTACATTATAATTGCTATAAAGATAGTCAGATTTACTAAAATATCATAGTCAAGTTATTATTAAAGCGTTATTCGAACTGAAATATGCTATTTTAACTATATTTTTAGTTAATTCAAACATTAAAAACGGCATGAACTATAAAATATAGTAAACATTACCATAAAAAATAACTATTATATTCATATAGTAATAATAAGTAAATCCTTTTAGTTATTTTACCTATTAAATAATTATATTTATTATAATTTGTTTAACTATAATATTATAGTAATTTTTTTTCCGTGATGTACATATTTTACGTTTTTAATTTCTTCGCCACATAATATGTTATACGCATAGTAAGTATAAGGAACGCATATTATGTCGATATAATAATCAAGAGTGCGGGCGGCGACCACCTGCAAAATCCAAATAAAATGTCTAGGTACAGTATAGGTATACACGCAATAACGATTGATGTTCGCCATCTCGTTATACCTATAACGTAGGTATAATATTATAAGTATGCATATAATTATGCAGCGGTTGTAAACATAATTGTGGTAGGTAGGCATGCCTGTAAAATGTAAGTAGTAAATACCGGTATACACACCTGGTATATTATGGTATATAATATATGTCACGCATCACTGGCACTCCATTCGGTCGACGATATCTGCGCTATGGGATCGAAGCATTTAGCTACCTATATATCGTTATGATGTATACCTACCTACCCGAGTAGTAACTAGCGAGTAGGTATCATATAATAACGGAAAAACGTAAAAACATAAAATGTGCAGGTCGGTTTTTACCGTTCCGGTTGCATATAAATATATATTGAGAACGCTTCGTCGAATGAGCGTGCCCGTTCGGCAAACAGAAAATTGTAAGGAAAAAAAAACATTCGTTTACCGCTTCAGCAATTTATACACGCGGTGTCTATATGTGTGTGCGATGGCGATCGTCTGCGAAATGTCTGACACGTCGCCAAACGAGTTGACGTTAATATGCAGTGCTTGACTATTGGAGAAGAAATATAAAATAGGTAGTACATAGATACTATATATAGGCACTTTTATGACACAAACGCCGTATTTCGCGTCCCTATATTGCTATAATAATTATAATAACATTATAATATACGAAATATCAAAAGTCATAACAGTGGGAGGTTACCCGCACGCACCGCTTCGCACACGACAACTTACAAACATTTCGTAACTTATTTTAAAATGTTCAACCATATAAGAGTGCGTAGGTGTAAGCAGGGCTTGAAGTGGGAAAAAATTCCAGAGGGGACTTTAATGTCTCCATGTATAGCCTTGAGCGTTCCACACATAATTTTATGTATAATGTCCAATGTATAAAATCCTATCTTTTTTTAAAGGGGACGCTATTTGACCGCCCTCAGCTGTAGGGGACCGAGTCCCCTTGCGCCCCCCCACACTTTAACCCCTGGGTGTGAGTATACACTTTTATATAGGCACTTGAAGCTATACTGATATATTTTTTTTTAAATGGATCAATAATAAATAGGTAAGTACATTATCCTGCCTGTATATATTATAGTTTTAAATATATTGTAATTATAACTTAGTTATATTTATGTTATATATTCTATGCTATATGTTTCTATACTCTATTTATATATACATTTATATTTTTTGTATAAAATCAGTACCTACCGAATTTCGATTATAACAAGAAACATGCTGTAAGGATTACGAATCACACCTTTGAACGAAATTAACAAAATACAAGTACCTACCTAAATAAGCATCTTTTATAAATCTTAATTTGATTTACTCCATAAACGAGAATATATTTCTTCAAATATTCTCTTTTTTTTTATCGATGATGCGTGCAGATATTACAATATGTTGTATAGATCTATCTATACAAGTAATACATCCACGGTTAATAATTATTATACCTACATGCATATAATTAATTCCATATTATAATTATAGCATATTATATTATTATACAATGAGATCGTAATAATAATAACGTATATCACTGCATCATAACTTGAATATTGTACATTTTATAAACGTTATATTTTAATTCAAGCACTAAATTATGTTTATGATATTAAGACTATAGCCGCGGGATTTATAATATATTTGCGCTTAGCACAGAAGGACTATTTAATACGCAGACGAATAATGTCATAAAAAACTAGTTTTTGCAGCTCATAATATTAAAGGTATGTGTCTAATGGAAAAACTGCAGCAGTTTGGTTTCGAATCATTATGTTAATTTTTTATGTACCAAGTTACGCTCAGTTTAGTCAGTACTGTTATTTTATGAATATACCTTCTTGGTCGTATAATCTTATAAGGATTTGTGTAGTTTTATCTCATAAAAATCGCGGTATTAACAAATGCTGTATGCTTTCTTAAAAATGTCTTAATGTGTTGTCGACAATATTACCGTAGTATCCGCCATCACCCCTCCGTAAATAAGGATACATTAACTGATCACACTGCAACCATGTACCTAGTATATTACCTTCATATCAACCAGCTAGGTCGGTATATAAAAAAAAAACGTCGTCGTGTCACGACGTCCATGATTTTTCCACCGAGCCGCCGGCGCTATGTTTCACGTAATTTTATGTGTTTTTCTTATCAGACGTATGTTGTACATACATAATAAATACACGGCACCGTGGCCTTGCTATTATCCATTACCTATAGCGTAGGTCCTAAATTATTATATTATTTTGTTCTCGTTGAGAATAAAAACGGCTTTTGCATATTTACAATATTTTAGATTCTGAGCGGAGCGAGGAAGCTAGTGGTTTTACAATGGTGTTTATTTATATTTATTTTTCTTTTTTATATCCTGTATACAAAATATCTACCAGAAGGAGGGCTTCGATTTCAACATATCTTTTAACTTATCTTTTAGCAAATTATCAAGATGGTACTTTAGAAAAGAAATCATTTTTCGACTATCTCAGTATTTATTTAATTGCAGAGGAAAAACCACCGAAAAACCGCTAATAATGGAATTTTAATTTCTAACGCTTTGTTTATCACCATAGAAACGAATGAAAATAATAATATAAATTCAACTTACAGGATATAATAAATAATATAACAATATCCAGACTGACAAACCGTCTCCTCTCAGAATCGTTTTTCCTATTCAATGATATTATATCATTGAATTCAAGTTTAATACAATCCTTTATACGTTGGCCCCACTGTACAGCAGAGCGACATCCACTTACCCTCGTTTTTTTTTGGGGTGNGGTTTATTGGTCAAAGTTTTTTTCAGTACACTCATGCCGTAGGTAGTTTATATCGATTTAAAATATTTATTATTTTCCTGACATGTGATGAGGATAATAATTCGCATATCTCGGCCAACTATACACACTGCAGTAATATTCTAATAATAATAATTAGAATCTCACGTGCAACCGATACACTATATTATTGGGTATATAATATATTATTATACTTTGTATATTATTACATATGTACCTACACCAAACTAAAGCTGAATAATATTAACGAGGTTGGCATAGGATTTAAAACACTCGAAATTCGATTAGGGAGAGCAAGAGAGAGAGAGGGGGAGAGGGAGAAGCCATCACGCCGGCGGCAGTGGCGACGGAGGTTTGAGTGGTTATAATACATATGAAAACAATATCGATTTTTTTGTCCGTGGGAAATGCTGTGCACACAAACACACGTATTATACAAGTGTACATAATGAACTCGTATAAATAAAATCGGCGCGCGGCACAACGCAATTTTATATGTTATTAAATATTAATAATTAATAATATTATTGTGTCATTCGTCGCACCCATATACCTGTATGTTTGACCGACACGCGCGCGTTGTTATACAGTGTAGTACAGGGTTTTACAAGATAATAATAATATTACCTATATACAACATCATACCAATTATTGGAGTGTATTGTCGGTGCGTTTTAAAACGTCAAACCTGTGTAAACCGTCGCCAATTAGTTTTTTTGAACGTGCGACAGCCTCCCACGGGATAATCAGTCAGTCGTAAACGGGGCGACGAGTCGGGAGTACAACGGGTGTCAGACGGAGAGGTTAAGGGGATGACGTGTATACATATAATAACAATAACTATACCTATGTACACCTACCTATATACATTACATTGTGCTCGTCGAATTCGACAATAACGCGATCGATGATATGAGATAACTGCAGATTGACTTTGGATAAACTGAAATCGGCTGCTGTTGGGTGAAAAACAAAATGTCGGGTGGGCCATTTATATGCACTATAATATATATATATATCGTTATATATGATTTAGTCGAGGTTTTACCTATATGTTAAGTACTAATAAGTGGTTTGTATGTATTGATTTATTACGTTCAGTCACGTTTGTAAACCATTTGTAATAAAATACGTCTCGAGAACAATTTCGTACCTATAACTATTCCTAATCTCCGTGTAGCTACGTCACATGTTATAACAGTTCGAACAAAAAATAATGTATGTGTAATTGTTGTATATTATATTATTATGTACCAACTGCCAATAGGTTAGATATGAACTTAGATAAAACAAAAATGACGCATCGAGTCGCTGGTGAAAGTGTCATAATGTAAAAAAAAAATCGTTATTCATAACTGACCTGCATATGAAATTATATACATATAATAATAGACAACAGATTGTCGTCGCGTGATATAAACGCATAGCTATGCTATGATTTTTGAACTGTGTCATATATGATAATAATATAATATATTTATCGATACATTGTAAACGGTGAACCCTCAGTCGTTATCCATGGTCCAACATCAATGCCCGACCGAATTCCAATGCACATTATATTATTATTATACACGTATGATATTATTTATATATTATGGTAAATGAGAGACGGGCCGAAACCCAGCAGCAGCTGCGTTATTATTATAATAATATTATGATCTCTATTCAGTGATCGATCGGCACGAATATGTAAACGTCGTTATTATAATACACTCGATTTCCCCTAGAACAACCTAGAACACAATGTGATACGAAATAATCGGCGAACACAGGTAAAATATCTGAAAGATTTTACAACACTGTAATAATTGTAATTATATAATTTATAAATTAAATGCAGGTACCTATTTATAAGTATAACGTATGCAACCGAAGCCTGTAAAAGTATCTTCGATGGCATGCACATACCAAGAGAAACGTGATTTAAACATGACAGTATAATAAAGAAAAATATTTTACCGAATAGAAAAATCGTTAGGCACATACATAGGTGGTGCGTCCATTATAAACAACTCTATTATAACTGTACAATATTGAACAAAATTTAAATTTAAAACTCTTTTACTTTTTACCAACGATATATTGTGATTGAGAAGTGTAAGTATATGTACTTACTTACTATAATATTACATATAAAGGTTCATTCCCACTGATCTGCGGGGACGGAGTGAAACGATTTTTTCGTCTCGTGTATATTTTGCACGGAAAAAAAATTACTATAGTATTACAGTTAAACAAATTATAGTAGATATAACTATTTAATAAGTAAATAACTGAAATGATTCACTTATCATGACTATATAAACATAGTTATTTGTTATGGTGATATAGTAATATTTTATAGCTTAACGCAGTTTTTAATGTTTGAATTAACTAAAAAATATAGTTAAAATAGCATATTTCAGTTCGAATAACGCTATAACAACTTGATTATGATATTTCAGTAAATCTTACTAACCTTATAGCTATCCCTATAGCAATTATAATGTAAGTACAGTCAATCCTATTATTTGCAAAAATATTATAATATTATAATATTTGTGCAAACAACTGTTTTGTTTTTTTCCATGTGTGTCCCTGCAGATGATTCTCTATAATGTAACGAAAAAGCTGCAATCATGGACAACTGAGATAATGAGATTTTTTGGTATATATATATATAGTATACCTATCATATAATAAAATATAGCTACATATATATATTATGGCCTATGGCTTTCATCGTTTTGTTACTTTCGTTCGACGGATAATTCATTTTTTTATTTTGACAAATTATAAAAGGTTATTTTTTATCACCCTGTAAAACATTTGATTTCTCGTTTTTCTCCTTGACACCTGCACCAGAGCACACGTTCAGTGGTTATAGATGTACATATTGCATCAGTAAATGTAATAAAATAATATTTCAAGTATATACAGTTTAAGCTGGCAGGTATAATAGTGTATATAATATAATATACACATTTATTAATAGGCATTATACTATTTATACATGACTTTAAAACACAAATATTAAATCAAAAAAAATTGAAACTGCATATATGCATGCCACAATAACCCTCGTACCTATATATAATATTATATCGAATACAATATTATATGAAACGTATACAGTGTACACATCGTTATATTGTAATATATGTACGCGATCTAAACCCAATTTCCAGTGTTTGTTTAACAATTCGATCGACTAATATATCGTTCAAGTGTGTTAAAACACAGACGTGCGAATATAATTATCGTGTATATATATATATATATATGTATAGCATAGATAGAGAGAATTTCAACCGTTTTAAGCTAATCTCTTGACAGTAAGCCGCTCGGATTGTGATGGAATTTATGAGGGTTAAGCACACTTTGTACAACTCCCCTCATTACTGCACACGCTTCGAGCGTACTTCACATTTATTCCGACAAATGAACTAAAGTTATTAACTGTCTTGATTGTGGTAAATATATATATATATGTATATATACAGCACATCATCTGATGTATAGCGAAAAAAATTATTGGCGGATGTCGAATTGACGATCATCGTAAAGTTTTGCTGTAGGAGATATACTAAATTAACGCGTGTCGTATGTCTCATGTATATAATATATATATATAAGAAAATTATAATAGTACCTATACGAATAACTATATTGGAATGTGCAAACGTGATAAAAGAAACAAATCGATGACGGTATACCATACATATATGGTATCCATAAGGATAGAGTTGGATAGATAGATGGAGAGAGAGAGACAGAGATCAAATAGCTTGTCGACAATTTACCACTTATATACAATACTTTATGTATTATTAAAATATTACGTTATGGTAATTGGTAAATATAATCCTAGTATAGACCTATTTAACATAATAAAACGTCGAGATAAGCGTACGAAAGAACGTAAAGGATTTCAAAAAATCACCAAATGGATATACACCCATGTGTATTTATACACCTATATGCAGCAGCTGGGATGATCGACATATTATAATAATATGAATACGAACCAGGGCCCGATCTACCATTTTATGGGCCCAGTACGATTTACAATTTCGGGCTCCAAATTGTCCTTCTCTATTTTCACTTCGTTACCCGTTAAATGCGTACAAACTGCATATAATATATGACTCAAACTTTGTTCAATGCGTTATTTAATGTTCGCTGTACGATGTTCTGGATTTATCTTAAATTTTCTGTTGCCCGGAATAAAAATTCTGATTTTCGGCAGTATATTATCGGGTAGATCGAGGACCCCGTGCTGTTTGTACGTAAGTGTATGATTTAACTATATAAAGTATAAAAGTTACACCATGTTTGTCGTTTTTGCTTAATTCCACCAACGGTGGATTAATATATAATCAGTTAATACAAAACCCTAACCTAACCTAACCGTACTAAAATCCAATGAATAAAAAAAAAACAAATTTAACCCTTTTTAAATAAGCCTATTTTCTTTCCGGAGGTCTAATCTACACACAAACAATCATTTATGTATATATATATTGACAAAAAATTATAATACAAATCAACAAACATGCCCGATTAACCAATAGCAACCAATATGATATAATACACTATTATTATTACCTATTTTTATTTTTTCTGGACAACTCTTATCACTCAGGGGTATGGAAAATAGATAGTAGCTGATTCTCAGACCTACTGAATATATGCGTATAAAATTATATGAGAATCGGTCGTGCCGTTTCGGACACGGAAAAAAACCATTTAAATAGTTATTCGACGCACTAAAAATTATGGTGTGATATAGTGACAGCCACACATACAACCAACTACAAGGAACTACAAGTAGCTGTAATGGATAGGGATAAGTGGAGAGCCATCAAAGTCATTTAACCAATCTGAGGATTGAAAAAAAAAAAAAATGAGTTCGGTTGATGCACTATGGTTGTTACAACTATGTAATGTGCAGTTGCCTTGGATATAACATAATGGTTGATCTAATTATCGGAAATATTTAGTGTACATATTTATTTAGTCAACTATAAGTTAGCGACTAAAACTACTTTGTATTTTTCACCAAACAGGCGTAGTTATAACCAATATAATATTACAGTAATGTCGACTAAAAATATTTTCAACCATTTACTATGGTAAAATTATTTGAGGAGTATATGTTAACTATATAACATTGCGACACGAGCACTTTATATATTAGATAGATATGATATGTTACTATGCGGCAGTAGGTATATAATATGATATGTACCTACTGCTAACTGCTGCACAGCATACGTCATAATATATTTATATATTATATCATCTACACCACATTTCGGGGTGGCATAGATATTCTCGCGGTCGTTCGTCTTTTGGTCCCCCTCTGGAAGTCCGCCACCGCGCATTACGCGCCTCCATAAAATAAAATGTAATATATTATTATATACGTATATACACGCCGTACATTGGGGGAGGGGGGAGAAGCAGTCAGCAGCTGCAGATGTCCCGTGAGCATGTGCACGATGTATATACCGCGCGGTATTTGCACTGCACGTTTGTATATTATATTATTATTATTGTGTACGTTAGGTGTACACGTGTCGGCGAGACGAGTCTTATTCGCTCGCGAAGGGTATATACAGGGCGCGCGCGGCACGGGCAGCTGTCTTGGGGTCGCATGTCCGTCGAGGTAGTATACCTACATTATATTATTATGATATCGGAAAACTTTGTTACTACTTATATATAATATATATATACCATATACTGTATACGTGTGAGGCTTTGAAGTCGACGACTTAATCTGTTTTTTTTTTTTATGCGACGCGTCTTGGACGATAACTCATTCCGAGCACCAATATAAATAATTGATTTTTCAATTGTATTTTTAGGTCATATTTTCAACCATAACGAAAAGAAAAATTACGACTTTTTAGTAATTTAAAAATCAAATAATCTTAATCTTAATCTTGAATCTATTCATTCGACAACATATTTGAACTTTTTAAAAAAATAATATCTACCAAATATCAATAAACTTTTCATAAAAATAAAATTATACCAAGCACTATGATTTTGCTGCATTTTATTATATTTAATATAAAATATATTTTATTCGTACGATTAAATAGATATACACCTGAGATTATTTATCTTGATACCCAAATAGTTGTATTGCTTTTTTTTTTTTTTTTTTTGTGAAGATCTTTTCCGATCATATTTGTATTTTCTTAGGTCATCAACTTCCGAGATCTTGATATAATATGTTTGGGTTTATCTGCATGCGATATTATCGTCCACTTATAATTTTATTCACGCCGCAATTTTTCAGTCAGTCCTGCACGGCGTATTATAATATCGACAAGAATTATTTTTGTGGTCCAACCACTTTATTACGATACACAATCGCACAAGTCTTGACGTTCATTCCTCAGGTGCGATAAAACATTGCGAGCACTCTGTAGACGTATAGGCATATACTGCTATTATGTATACAATAGCGGCGGAGGTCCAAACCGAATGGTTTACAATGACGACCATCGACCGCGTGACGTATATCCGACCTGCACCTATTTAACATCTTCGAATGTCCAAAAACGTCGAACCTCATTTACTGCAGCACAATAGCGATACGAGTCGATATCTCGCGATAAACACTACGTAACTATAACGTCTTGACAATTAGTACCGTTTTGATATTCAATTTTTTTCAGTTCTATAACTGGGCAAAATTAAAACTGTTTACCATTCTAAGACTACAACATAATCAACATTGAATAAAAAGTACCTAATATATATTTTATTGAATTTAAGCCCGTCGACTAAGGCCATTAGCTGTTGTAGGGCTTATGAACTATGGTAGGGGTAAGGTTAGGTACGGTAGGTTGTTTTTTACGATTGTTTTACGGTTGTTACGGTAGGTAGCATATAACACGTGTATATGTTACAAGGTTTTTAACTACTGTGAACCCGGGTGGTCACCCATCCGGGAGCTAGTAGCTGCGACCGTTACTTACTCCCAGTCGCATTCCTCGACTGGTAGCAGTCTACGCGCCGCGCCAAGCCGCCCTAAAATATTGTTTTCTATTGATTTCGGCAATCCCGTGGGATAAAAAAGTTGAAGTAATAATCAGAACGGGTTTTTTTTTTAAACGTATGACTCTATAATTATATAGCCTCTATACATCCCTTTTAACTTCAAATCCTGTACATGTATAGTTACGCTCAGTGTGACGGTGTTTTTGAAGATGTATATAATCGGGTTACATATTATTATAATAGGCATTAGGGGATGATGTGGTGGAATAGCAAATCATCCCCGGTGCAGGCTGCACCCCAAAAAACATAATACTGCAATATTATATTATATGGCTGCATAGGTATTACTTAAATCCCGTAAGATTGTCGATGAGAATATTAATATCTAATATCATGGTAGGTACCTAAGTTGTGTCCGAGCATTTGGAACCCCACTTACCTATATATAGTGCTTAATTTTCGGGTGATAATTTCGTATCGATAATATAATTCGACATCTAAAATAAACCACATTAAAATAATAATACCTTGCACTAACTTCCACAGTGAATGTGTGATGATTTAGAGATATACGCGAGTGTAGTTCTATAATGATTTAATGACCTTTTGGCTTTTGCATACATAAATGAAAAACGTTTGAGCCTTCAACTCGAAGCCTTCCACCCTAGTATTATACTATTATAATATGCCGTCTGTGAAAAAGCCGTTCGCAAAAAGGTTTGCAAGCCAAGCGTGTGTGGGGCCAACAGCAAATGCGAAAGAATGCTGCTAGAATTTCTCCTAGGACGGGCGCGTAAGGTGTACAATTTTAACTAACTCAATATCTTTCTTTTCCCACAGTTCTCTCGTAATATAGTTATACCTTATAGAAATTTGGGTTGCAAGTATAATATGGTATGGGCACCGATTTAACTGAATATTAATTACGCGCCACGTATTATCACAAGTATAATAATATACATAAAAAAAATTGCGCGTATGATATGGCTGCGTATAGCGTAGTGTCTCGACTTACAACGGCCGAGTATTACGAAATTTACGGATTTCCGACTAGGTTTTTACCGAATACAACGTTGTATTATAGGTATTTTAACACGACGATTACGTCTAAACGATAAAACAGCACTTATCTGTGAGTGACGATTATCTGGCCAGATACGCGCATGTCCGCTGCAGGGTCTCCGCTAAACCGAAATGACCGCGACGCTGCAACACTCGCGTTTCACTCGATATTATAATATCTCCCGCTCGCCGAGAGGCGCCATCATCATAATAATATATAGGTACCCGTGTAGGTCTATATGAAACCATATACCTGGTATGTAATATGTATATTATATCGTTCATTTATAAAGCACTTCGTGCGGATCGTGACGATAGGTCCGTGGCGCGAAAGCCGCGGGACCACGGTCGCGGTAATATATATATATACTTCGTTCAGATTTCGCCTTTCATCGCGATATAATCATATATATATATATATACAATACATGTATTATAATAATAATAATAATAATAATAATAATATAATATATTATTATGTATTATCTATGACGATAAAACCAGCTCGGCGGGCTCCACGCGAAAACGTTTCGCGAGACCTGCACCAAAAAAAAAAAAAAAAAAATGAAAATTACCAACGCACAGCGAGAACGACGTGCGCTCGTCAAGAATTATTATTTATTGTTGTCATACAATTATTACCATTATATTATGTAGGTTACTATATTATTATAAATTACAATATACCTATAGGTTGTTACACGCGCGGATTGCAGTGCGGGTGTGCAAATACTAACGCAACACATATATAAATAATTATATATATATATGTGTACCTATTTATATGTACACGTGTTATCTTAATAATATACATACCTAAGCGGACTTTTCCGAGAGTCGTCTCCGAAGTTGTGCGGCAGACACGCTGTTTGTATATACTTACACACGATATGATCGTATACCTAATATTATAATATATATACAGTATAATATTATATATATATAATCTTATCGCCAAGCAAATCCGTCGAGTTTTATATGCAATATACACATAGGTGTTTATATAAGCTCAGCTCGTTTCCATTTTGATAACAAAGTTCTATACTTATAGTCCGATATATAGCTTACATCCACACACTCATATGTACATAATATACGTTGATTATACGTGGGGCAGACTGCGAACTGTATAGCGAAACGAAATTTATCGCAAAACTAACGCCCCCCTCCCCCCTTCTCCACTGCACCGCCGTCCGTGTACTAGTAAAAAGTATATGCGCCGTGTAAGCCGTTTAGTTATTCCCCCTCGCCGTGCACTCAATAAGTAAGAAATGAAGTCTGCTCTTTGGGCAATTAAAACATATTTAAGGTTGTTTTTTTTTTTTTGGGTGTGATGGATTTTTGAATTTTCGGAGGCGCTGCCAAGTGGCTATGCCTGCAGTGACCTTAATACGTACTGCAGGCACCCGAGCGGCTTCGGAGAATCGACGTGGTCTTGATTTCTCGTCACTTGACGAGGTGTAATACCTATATAATATAATAATATACAGTAATACTATCTGTTGTACATATAGTGATATTATCATCGTTGCAGTCGTTAATGCGTCGCGAAATATTCGTTCGAAGCGAAGACCGTAAACGGTATAATATCATACACCATAATATACGCTTACGTGCTGCAAACGGCGTAGGTACCTACGCACACTGCACGCAGGAGGGGGCAAACGGTGTAGTGTAATATACGACGACATTATTATATACGCGTATATAAATATAAATATTATATTGTATATACATTTTTATATATATATATATATATATAGTCGGCGGCGCATAACCTTCTGTCGCGCGGAGACCTACTTATAATTTTTTAGTCAATAGGAAAACATCACGTGGTGGCGGTAACGCGTATACACTATATAGTTATGAGCACGCTCACGTGTGTGTGTGTGTGTGTAGAACCGTAACTCCTGCTTTGTTGTTTTACTCGTGCCTGTGTGTGAGTATATATATATATAAGATATAATATACTGACGTCGGACAGCTGAGAGAGGGAGAGAGAGAGTGAGAGGGACGTGTAGGTATATATATAGAATTGTAGAAAGAGAGAGAGAGAGTGAGATGAGGAAAAAAAATAGTTTATAAGGAACAAAATCAAACGCGTCATGCCTACGTATATAATATTATTATACACATTGCATGTGTACACTCCAATAACACAATACACTATATATACAGAGTGATTCATCAACCATGACACCCTCCATTTTCTTGTTCAATAATGCCGCAGTTATTCGAAATACGATTTTTCAGAATTTTTGTAATGTACTCGGAGGGTTTTCGAATTCTCGAGATTTGTTTGCACTACTTAAGGCGTGTCCGCCGCGGAGATACGAACTTTTGTTTTCAAACGAGAACCCTCCTCTTCCATATTGTAAATTATTTAGCGGTTAATTTTTTTTTGAGAATGTCGGGCTATCGAATCAAAATCCGAACGAATAGTTTTCGAGTTGTTTGATGGGGGTGAGCATGCTTGGCCAGTCACCCTGTATATATAGCTTGTTGTACAACGGTGAGTGTATAATATAATATTATACCAGTGTAATCGTTGTGCGCCCGCGTAGGTATATTATAATAGTTATAACTTATAACAATATAATATTATGATGTACCTACGCTGTATGTGAGTTACACATAGGTTATACTATATTATTATTATTATCTTCCAGCGGCCACCGGTTGAGTCTGAACCATCAGCGGGCACATGGCGTCGTCGGCCGCGATATTAGCACAATATACATAGGCAATATGACGAAGGCGACTTATAATAATATAATAATATGTACCTATTACGCATACGTTGATTTGTTCCATAGGTAAATTGTATAATCCATATTTATGTATATATATGTATACGAGCAGTCGTCCAGATACGAAGAAGCATGTTTGCGCTAGTGTAGGTAAATATGCGACGAAGTGAGCTGTACATGAATAAATATTTTTCCCATATTTGTCGTTGTACGATTATAATGTACTTACCTATTGTGTGTGTGTGTGGACATAATACCACGACTTTCCGATGACGAGGCGAAATCCAAGCGTATTTCAATTATTTTTAATTCGCACAATAGTAAATCATAAATATTATATTACATTAACTATTTGTATATAATATTTATAATCAATACTATATATAGTTTAAAAACAAAATATTATCTTTGGGTGAAGGGGGAGGCCTCTGCAGCCCGAAATTAGAATAAAAATCCCACCACCGTCTTTTGCGCCTCCTCCCGTCATCGGATAGTAAAAATGTACTGTAAAGTCTACAGTAATATTGAAAAAAACCTAGGTATGGGAAAAATGACTCGGCCGTTGTCGTCGTTGTTGAATAATATATTGTAATAACTAAGGTTTTGATTTAAAGGGGATATAAATAATAAAAAAAAAGCACTTAAAATGTAAAAAAACACATAATTTAAAAATGTAATAGATTTTCACCAATTACCTAATTTGTGGTAAAAAAAAAATACAGCCATGTAAACTTCGACAAACGGTCTTCGGTGAAGCGTTCATGCCTCATGGTTTGAGCTTAAAATATTTTTTAAAAATGACATCCACGTGAGTACTTATTGCTATTTTTGTTCTTGTGGTGTCTACGACGTTGCCGGAACTTCTTGCGAATTACTTCGACGATGTCACCGTCGTTTGTTAATTAATTAATGACGTACAACAAGTTACGAACGTCTCGGGAAGCCAGAGACTATATACTTTCCATAGCGATCTCTAGTGTATATGTGTAGGCCCCGGGTGAATATGTCTATAGGCTCCGGGAGTATATTATGTGTAGGCTCCGGGGTGAGTACATATTATTTAACAATTATAAGTTATTTAAAACACGATATCGACAATGTGCGTCGTGTTGTCTTGGCAAGCTCTTGTCAATTTGCACCGTATAAATAAACGAATACGATTATTGCAATCAATATTGATATAATTTAACACAAAATATAAAAGCGGAAAAAATCCAAAAATAATGTTTACTCCTTCTCGTAAAAATTAAATGAAACATATTTTTACACAAGAATTATTTGTCTTGCATCTTTATAATATATCCGAAAAACGCATTTGCCTTCAAATCCGAACCCCATGCAATAAAATAACGTCCCAGCTTACATTATCAGGCATATAATATACGTTTTATTATATCATCCGTTACGTGTCTATTTTTCGAACCGTTGAAAACTGCAGTGAAACATCATAGATTTTTTTTAAGATGAATATCATAAGATACCTGCGGCACGTAGCCGGTGGCGGCTTCTGCAGTTAAAAAATAATTATTCGACCATCGCGATTATTCACGTACATACCTACTATCGCGATTCCGGTCGACCCCTTTATTTATAATATATTATTACATTATATTATACTCACTGAAGCCTATATCGGATACCGATCCGAAAATTAAAACGTCCGTTTGTCGGAGACGATCAAATTATATCCGTCCAAACTCCTCTTCGCACCGCTCGCCATAACCCGCCCACAAACACCAATCATCCGCCCGACCAGTTCATCTCACTACCGTTTCTGGTTGACCGCAACACAATCGGACGCGATCGAAGACGGACAAATGTACCTACGTCATTATTGTATAAAAACAAATTGACGATTTCGAATTTAGGTGTAGGTACAATTCAAGGACGTGTAAGTGTGTGCGACACGTATAGGGCAAAATTATTGTTCGGGCAACGCTTTAAAGACGGGTGGGTGAGTATGAAGTATATATCTAATATTTAAGTATCAATATAGAAATACGATATTATATATCAGTAGAAGTTCCTGTGAGTTTTTCCAAATACGCAGGGAAAAAAAACCTAATCTATTTTATAAATTAAATTAGCGAATTAAACGACCTTAAATGTTATATGATAAATCGCATCAATGTCTGGAAATTCGTTACTTGTAATCGGTGACTGTTTCTAATCAGGACTGGTGTGATAAAAAAGAAATTCGTTTTAAAAAACCGATCACTCAACAAACAGGTCTCACTTTTTTTGTGACCACCGCCAATGGACGGTTGCAATATTGATATTCCCTTCTCCTAATAGGACCTCCCCTAATTAATGCACATCTTTTCAATATTAATTTAGCAAACAGTGGTGACACGATAAAAGATAATTATTTTGTTGTATACAACATGTTATATGAGAGGGTTAGCTATTATTATCAAACGATTATCTGGTGGAAATATCTTACCACAGGTTAATTTTTTGTAGTAACCGTTCGCTATTAATTTGTCGCCGATTTAATCTTACGGATTTGTGGTAACCTAACCTAACCTAACCTAACCGTAGTATAAGCAGCGAAGGTCTGCGCTTAATTGAGCTACATCAATTTTTGATAGAATATATACCGATACAATTTACATTTTTCCTAATTTTCTGTTGCATTCAAAATTTATTAAAGCCAAGCGCCCATAGAACCGCGTCCGACATAAAATGAAAATTACCGATTAAATTTCAATACCGATTTTTTTCGGAAGTATAATCGACTTGTTCGGGCCGGAAAGAGCCATAATATCATACTTCCCCGCGAGACTAAACCAATTATATTATTTATTCCCCCCCCCACACACACACGAACGTTTTGCACACACGACGACGTAACTTATATATATATATATATATAAACATAATACAAATACGTTGTTATTATAGTATACGCTCACAGTCGCCTGCTCTTATGGTGCCCCGTAGAAAAGGATAATCTCGTCAGTGCGACTCGGCCGAGGCTGTGAATAAATATCGTATTATGCCGCCAACAAAGAGAATAACATTATAATATTTTCTTCGCGTGGCCATCACAGCACACGTGATTGTGTGACTATATCGTAATATGACGTATATAGAAACGAACCGAGGGTTCTGCCGGATTTTGCGCAACAAAAAAAGCCTATGCTCATTCTCGTTATTATTATTATTATTATTATTATTATTATTATTATCGTCACCGTTAAATACTACGTAGGTGGCTATTTATATACGCAGAGAACGCGTCGTATTATATTGTTGCAAGCAGAGGTCGTACTATATAAGAGATACGACAATAGTATAATATATAATACGACTTGGGTGGAAAAAACTATATCGCGTGTATGAGCGGAGGTGTCACGCGTATGTATATAATAATAATATATTATTATCGTAAATAATAATAAGCGTCCGTCCGATGAGTTTTAGCGAACAGTGTCGTAAACCGTTTTGAAAGAAACGACCGGCCGAGTAACACAATATTGGTGGCGGCAGAATAATACACCCAAATCAGTGATATTGTTGTTCTGCATAAATCGCCCAAACTTTAGTTCAGTATAGGCATCTACAACACTCAATAAGGCCCCTGAAAACCCTATTGATTTTTCGTCAAAACGACCTTGACAAAAATTAAAGCACTATAGTCTAGTGGTTCGATTCGAAAAATGTAAAGATTTTTTAATTGGTCGACGAGTCTACTTTGCACCGGTCGGAGCATATTTTTTATATTTTTGAATACAAAAAATACTAAACGTTCATAAATTTATAAAATTTAAAATATTTATATTCTCGTCAAGAATTTACTGAAATCGAAAAAGTGCTCCGACCGATGCAAAGTAAACTTGTTCACCGACACAAACATCATTAATTTTTTTTAAATCGAACCACTAGAAGTACCTTAATTTTGTCGGTCGCTGTAAGGTCGTTTATTGTTGTCTCCGTCGTGCACACATACGACATAGGACATTTTCATTCACTAGTTTCAACAGTGCGCTGTTAGTTTTGATATCAGAATGATTTGACATATCATAGATTATTTTGAAAATAACATTATATGTGCTTAAGCGTTGGCTTTTTTTTCGATATTTTAATTTTCAAGCGAGATGAGCATTTTTAATTTTTGATATTTCACATACCCATATAATATCTTGCTTGAAAATGAAAATTTCGAAAAATCATCGACGCTTAAGCACGGATAATGTTCTTGCCTAAAAGTTGTATAATAATTCACTCTAGTATCAAAACAAGAGCACGCACTATTGAAACTAGTCGACGACAATTTGCTATGGCGTGCTGCACGCGTGACGACGAATTCATGGGCAGCGTACTCTTAATGAATTTACTGCGATTCCGCAACGTTGATTTTTCCATAATATTCCCCGAAACCCATTACAATATTATTCGGACGAGATGATTATTATTTTATCGCCTGTTCAGGTATTATGCTGCTAAAAAAATAATAATAACTAATATTATACATCACTGTTTTTTATTTCCTACATAACAATGGCTCGATTGCCCGGACTATATATGTACATAACAATATAATATAATGTATATTACACACAACAGTACCTATATACATATAATAATATACACTCTATCGTTTCGCCTCGATTGATCGATATAAACGCGTGCGACGGGTATACAGCTGGCGTTACGCAAGAGTCTCCGGTGTACACTGTACTGCACACGAACATATATATCTAATATTATATACGTATTGAAGCCGTTCAACTGTCCAATTGCCTGTATCATGTATACAACACGTAACACAATATAACATAATATGATATAAACGCAGTGAATGCGGTGGGCGAACATCGTTTCAAATTTGTTTTAAAGGCGTGCCCCGAATTTTAAGGGAGGTCAAATTCTCTAGTTCACGGACAGTTTATAAACCCCCCCCCCAAAAAAAAAAGGATCAAACGTTTTACATAACTGTATAGGTATACTGCGACAAAAACCTAACGAGTTCTCTCAACGCGTTTGCCTCCAGCGCCGTACAGAAACGTAGAATTCCACTGTAACGATATTCAATATTATTGTATTACAATATACCTACACCTACATGGCTACATGTATGTATTGCATAGACGTAGGCACCTATACGATATTATATTAGTGTCCGGGAAAGAAGTTAATGACGATTAATCGCAAGCGGAATTCGTGATATGTATACTTATAATAATTTACCTACTACATATATTATTAGTGTATTGTACGATATCTTTCATACGATTGGCGTGAAAATCGATTTTTCTCTACGTTCAATATAATATTGTATAATGTGCACGGAGAGAGACGACCTCCCATTTTCCTACCACCCAAACCCTGCAGCAGCAAACACAAGCGCCTGTAATTAACTAATTAGGTACATCGCAGGTACCTATACAATGTTATGTATTCGGACGCCACTGCAGCGTGATTTCCGTCAACATATTAATATTATAATGACCAACGCAACCCCACCGACGGTATTATAAATGAAGTTTACACATAGTATTTTGTATTGTATAGTCGTGCCTGACCTGTTGTCAACATTCGTCGTGCATATGTCACTGTAACTACGATTGAGGGGTGGTCGGTACTTGGTGAGAGTATACGGCCAGGAGAGTCGTCGCGGGAATTAGTGTGCCGTCGCAGAATATATAGAGAGACGACAGCGATATCATTATGGGGAGTGTGACCCGTATAATAATAATAATAATCCAATACAAAATAATGATTGTAAAAGCCACTTGAGGTGGTGCAGTATATATATACAACAACAATTAATAATTCCATCTTTGTATGTAATTAAAACGAACTTCTCGGCGTCCCCGTGTACGCGCACGCATATTGTATACCTACATCATCGCGTTAAAAGTCATTAGGTAAGTAATTGCTTTATACAACTGCATAATATTACTATATACGCGCTCGTGTAAAATATCTAACTAGACGAGTCTTTTATACAAGAGGGGGCACATCGTGGTAAAAAAGTACCTATACTTTAAGTGCCTACTTAACAAATTTAAGTACTAAATATGTGTTAGTAGTCTTAAATGTTTGTAAATACATATAAATTCATATTATACTTTCCATGTTATGAGCGAAAAGGGAGATTTTATCTCTCCCCTCCCATCCGTGTTTACGGTCTCCCACCGTCTAGTATAATAATATATGTATAATATACAATGCTCCGTACTCTAAAGGAAGGCGGCATGCGTATGTCGTATAATTATACCGCGGTGAATCAGTGGTCACTGGTCTGCAATCTTTTTGTGAACTCGCTGGTAAAATTTTTAATTTAAAATGTTCGGTGGACCACGAGTGAATAATGTTTATCGATTTTAAAAATCCTTAAGTCACCGGCCCGTTAAAACTTCATTCGAGCGAATAAATACAAAACAAAAGTGTAATCTATTATAATAAAATACTTGCCATATTATAATATATTAATATTAAAGTAAATCTGTCCGTTACGTTTTCACGGCAAAACCTATATTATATAATAAACCGCCCAACCGATTTCGACGGAATTCGGTATGGAGATTAAGCGCTGAGAAATGACTTGGGGCAATTTTTTTTTTGCCAGCCGAAAATCACTAATCGAAAAAAAATGTCTACTCATTTGAGAAGGATTCCGCGGAAAATTGCTGTATAGTACGCCGCGGCCATCATATACAGTGTTTCGACATTTAGTCGTAAGGAAAGCTACTAATTGTTTGACCATCTATAATCCAGTTTGATGTTCGTTATTTCGCTGCAGTTGTCGAACAATACTCACTATATAATTGTTATCACATTCTTCCGGTGGTCAACAAATTGTTTTCCCGAGACATATTATTACGTTTTGCAGGCGGACCGCAGCACGCGTACGAGCAGCGATGGAACGCACTCATTTATTAATAAATGTATAGGAACAGTCGCCGCTCGAAGGTTGCCGACCACTGCGTTATAGAAATCATCATCGTCATCGCATACACGTCGTTGTGAACACATCTGCCGATTGTTGAAAACGAATTTTTTCCCAATACGATAAGATATAATAATAATAATGATGATGATACGTGTATAGGTATAGGTATTTTTTATTGTCGTTCTCGCCGATCGGCGGGAAAACTTTGACGCGCGCTCACAATATATATATATATAATATACATATTATTGCCTATATTATTCCGAACGCGTCGTACACGCCATGCGCATATAATTTTACGCACGCATATACATCGTGATCGTAATATTATATAGGTACACGCACACATATCTATCATATATTTATATCGTACACGTACCTATATGCTTCGAATTCTCTCGGAGATGCAGTGATGTAGGATTTTGTGTATATATGCGGCCGTATACGTACATAGGTACAAACGCGAGTGGATAGGTATATATGTACATATTTTGTATATAAATATATATACATACGTGGTATGTATGTATATACATATTTTGTATGTACGTATCTGCGGACGTTATGGAAAGCAATTTAGGTTTCCGAAACCGGTCCGACACAATTATTATTGTCGTAATACGTATAATTAACACGTGTATATAATACAACATACCTTTTGTCGAACAACTAATCATTATATATTATAGATATATAATCGGGGAAAAACAAAACAAAAAAAAACGGAGAAAAAAACAAAACGAACGAAAAAAAATACAAAAAAAAATAAAACCGTGAAGAATTATCATCTTATAGTGTATACCTGTCTACGCTTAGTACGTAGGTACAAGTGTTACCTATATGTACACATATTGTGTGTCTGTGTCGAAAACGTATAAGGTATAACGTTGGTATATACATAAAACACTTGTATAGTAGGTCTCTGACATCGCGCGGACATGTCCGAGCGCATTTATCTCTTTCGGAATATTATATATATATACCTATATTAGTGTGTACCTATATTAAGCATATAGCCGCCGTAGTTTGTACGGATATATTAAAAATTCCGAAATCATCGTCGTTTTTTTGTCCACTGAAAATAACATTAATTACCCATACCCATATGGCTATATATTATATTATCATCGTCCGAGACTACAGTCCGTCTGTACAGACGCAATGTCGCAGAATTATCAGCTCGGCAGTATGCGTATAATAATATAATATTATAAGATCGTATGTTACATTATAAAAAATCGAATCTATAATATCAAATGCTCGGCCCGCGGGTACGATCACTTCACTCCGGGTTTATCGATATCATATAATATAATATCATGTTATCGTACTATATATATATATACCTCCTGGCTGCCTGCTCGTCGTAATGGTATTCGAAGAGGTACATCGAAACAAAATACATTCCTCGGCAAAAAAAAAAAAAATGATTGCGTTTGTTCTATAGATTTCTCGAATACACCTATATCTAATGTTATCATATAGAATGTCGACTTACAAACGGTGGCGATAAATAAGATATACATATGTATGTATATTATTTCACTTTTTTGCGATATTTACTCGTACAGAAGAACGCGAAAGTGATTATAATTATTATGCGACGAATCTGCAACTGCAATGATTTTCAACGCCGTGAACTATATCGCGTATCGATCGGTTTAATGTGCCATGACCGAAGTTTCATAAACTAAAATTAAAAAAAGAAAACGATTTATACTTGCACACCGCGGTATAATATGGGAGCCGACGACGTTACCGGTTTCGTGTGTTACGAGATATTATTATTATCATCGTCGTAAAAAAGATTTTGCGATTGCGTCGAAAACGTGATGGTGTCGCTGCGCGTGTAGCCCGCAGGAGAGCAAATATTATTATTATGCTCGAGAGGCCGTGTCGGTATGAATCTTTTCCGCAGACAAGTCGGCTCATCTGTATAGTGTACTGATATGGAATAGTCGGTAGGCATATGGTTTGTATTCGACCCGAACCGCGGCCCACCGACATTTTTGCTAAAATGTGCGACAGTTCGTCGTGCTTACATTTTGTTTTATATTCTGCGGCGTGAGCACTGCTGCGCGTATGTATATGCGTATTGATTTTACAGACACGCGGCGCTTATATTTTTTTTATGCTATATATCCGCCAACACGACTTGGTGGACAGAAGGCGGGTACTCCAAAAGTCTCACGTTTATACGTATGCGAACACATGTATGGGTGTGTGTCGTATCGCTGGAAATCTCGCTTCGAATAAGTCGTTTTTCTCGACTCCGCGATGTTTCACTGATTGTTTAAAAAAAAAAACCGCGCTGACAAGATAATAACGCGTCGAAGAATCGACAGAGTCTGAGGATCACGCGGTGCAGGTCTTAACCGCGCGAAATCGGGATTTATCTACAATGTCGGCTTTCCGGAAAAATATATTATAATATGACGGCACGGCGAAAGCGTCCAGCTTCATCTCGTGTGCTACGACAGTGAACAAAATTTCGAAAAATCGATGTCGGAAAAAACAAAACAGTCGTTTGCACTATAAAAAAAGTAGGATTGACTGTACGTTATAATTGCTAAAAAGGGATAGCTATAATAGCTGGTTAGTCAGATTTACTAAAATACCGCGTATATACGCAGTCGAGTTATTATAGCGTTATTCGAACCGCGAAATATGCTATTTTAACTATATTTTTTTTTAGTTAATTCAGACATTAAAAACCGCGTTAAGCTATAAAATATAGTAAACATTACCATAAAAAATAACTATATTTATATAGCCATAATAAGTAAATCATTTTAGTTATTTTACCTATTATTAAACGGTTATATTTACTAAAATTTGTTCAACTATATAATATTACAGTAATTTTTTTGTCCGTGCTGTCTTACGACTTACCGCAGTGTACAATTTTATTGTGCAGTATACCTGTTCCGTTTTTGGTCTGTTCGCTCTCCTCGGAAGCAGCGTGCGATGCAATTTTATCGAAAACAATTATTTCTATTTTCTCTCGTCGTGCGCGTGCGCGAATCTCAGCGGCGCACTATTAATCACAAAAAGACAAATATCCCGCATACTATCATGCATTGTATATATACGTTTTATTTAAATTGGTGGGGGGGGGGGGTGAAAATATGTCGGAGTCGGACGGTGCTGGGCCGGCTGTGCAGTAGTATATATAGCCATGCGTACAAAATAGTATCACACAAAATAATATTATGCATGTTTAATAGGTACTTCTATAGGTACATAATTTATATACAACCGCGGCTGGAACGTCGGCGATGGTGTGCGAGGAAGATATTATTAAGAGCGAAGTGAGAGGAGGGGTTTATAATCGAGTCTCGGATTCATACTATAATATTACAATATAATACTATAATATGTTACAAGACATTATCGTGCTGTTGCTGTATTATAGTAGCGCGTTGCTGTTTGGAGGGAATTTCGACGACCTATTGATCCGACCGTAACAAAAAAGACCTACAAAATCAAAATAGAACGGTTGCAGTTAACTGGCTATTAACCAGAACGTCTCGAGCACATATTTTAACGGCACAAAGCGATACATACACGCACACAAATGTACAATATACGTCGTGTGGATCACAAAAATATCTCCTCTCGCTCGTGTGTATAATAATACTGCGACGCTCATACTGCGCCGCGCTACACATACAGTCGAGAGATGATCGTTAATCTAAATTTGTTTAAAATAATATTAATTATTGGAGTGTAGTATCATTATTGTTATATCGTCATGCGATTCGAGTGCATTGTTCGTTTGTGTAGCGCAGCGAGTTGAAAATTCAAACACGAAAATATATAACATCATGTCAACCATAGCAGAGGTATTCAAACTGTGCGTCGCGGCTCCCGGGGGCGTCAAAAGAGTTGTCGAAGGGAGCCACGTAAAAAGCACCAGAAACCAAAATTAATGTAGGTCATATTATAATTTATAATCGCATTGAAGCGATTATGGAAACGATTATATGAAACACATTACCCGACTATTTGAAAATTATTTCTAGTATTAAAGTCGCTATATTATTATCACCCATATTTTCTATAATATTGTGTCCGCATTGTTTCAATTCTTCATAATATAATTTGGGAGCCGTAAAATTATTGTGAACACCCATAGGAGCCGCGGGACGATGAATAACTCTGAACTATAGGATTAGAGTTAAATTATTTTTTTCTCTGGCGCATTTCATGCGTTCGGCTACTACTAACGGTATACTCAAATAAAATATAATAAAACTATAAACGACATAATATATTATGTTCTCTTGATGAGACGAATTAATTATTATGTATACACGCTATTCGCGTTGAAATTATAATCATTTACCAACAGTGACAACGTCACATAAAACCGTGTAGGTACGATATATCGGTATATTAATAATATACCTATCATAGATTGCACAATTTACAAAATATTTGCAAAATTAAAAAAAAATCGCCGCATTGAAACGATTCTCGAACAGCTGTCTCTGCGGTCGTTATCATAACACCTATACAATATCACATAATTATTATATACATATTATTATAATGTATTAATTGCGTTCCGCCGTTTTTCGCCATCGCGCACATGGAATATAGAAATTTTTTTTATCGTGAAATCGCGATACCCAGTACCTATATACATGTATATAATACGGCCAAAGTAAAACAACATTGCATGATCACACGGTGGTGCATAAATAATTCATGCCGAAACACTACACAGTACACACACATTGTGTACCTATATCGTGTAATGATACACAACACGTCTGAAATAAGAGCAGTGCTTGAGACGACTGTGCCGAGTTCGCCGGTGTATAATATCGTTTAAAACCCGCGGAAATCATACATGTACGAGAGAAAAAAAATGTTTATATCGCAGCTAATAAACACGAGTCGAGTGTTATATTATTATTATTATTATTATTTGGACGGTCACGGTACGTCAGGTTTTGTGCGAGCACCGCTCGTTTGCACTAGATAATATTGTGGTCCTAAATTATCCCCTCTGCAACGGTTCACATCGATAATAATATATATATATATATTCACGCTCGTGCAACGAGTGTACAACGGAATACGAATAATATCATTATTATTATTTCGCATTGTGCTCCGCAAAAACATTATAGGTACCTATCAACGATCACTTGTATAATAATATATACTTATGTGGCCTGCGTAGGCCGTACGAAAACAGAATAATATGTCCGCGCGGGACTGCGACAATCACTTAATTTCCGTTTTGTTTTAGAAAAGAGCTTAACGCTGTTGCGGAACCGTTTTCATACGTTTATTTAGAAATTTAAAAAAAAACCCGCGTATAATAATTATGTATGTAATATCGTCGTTGCCACCAAAAAACCTCCAATGTCCTGGAACCTAATTTTTCAGGAGACACGAAAAACGTTTTGAAAAAACACAAATCATCAATGATTAATGAAAATACATTTAAAAAACGTTAAAAACTTAAAAATTTTTAATCCGAAAAAAATTGAACTAAAAAACTCAATATACATAATATTATATTATGTATTTCTTGTACAAATTGTCAATATTTCATCACATAGGAGGTAATGTTAGGTTATGTTAATCAAGATTTTTTTTGCCAAACACTACATAGGAGCTGGTTCTTTGAATAATAGTTGGTGCCAGAGAAATACGTGTTTTGAATGATTTTATAAAAAAAAAAACTAAGTTGTGTTATCTACTGCAGTGTTCGGATTAGATAAGTATTTTTTTATCTAGATAAAAAAAGATACAATTATTTTTTAAATGGTTTTAAATATTGGTATATTTTAGTTGGACAATAGGAACGTAATATTAATAATGATGTAAGTAAAAATAATTACATTATTCATAAACCATAAACTTTGTTTGAGAATCTGCATAAATATTTAAAAATGTTGTACAGTTTCTCGATTTCTATCAATAATAAATGTATCTAGATGAATTTATTTAGATTAGTAAAAAAATGATCTAAGATGAACGTTTAGATACCTTGTAACTATTTTTCTAGATAAGATAAAAGATGAACAAATAATTATCTAGATTTTCATCTAGATATAAGTCTAAACACTGGTTATCTAAGAAATAAATATTTATTAAACAATTATTATTGTATAAAATACTTAGCATAATAAAACAAAATAACTTCATTGACGTTTATGAACATGGAAAAATCTCCCATGTGCATATTTCGTACACGACACTACATCTACTCTGCAGCATGCCAATATCTCCAATGTAATTTTAACAAATTTTTAATCACATAGGAGGTATTTCACGTATTAATATATATTTCATTAATTCAGAGATAGCACGTTTTTATCAAAACGACAGCCTATTTTTTCTGAATCCAGGAATACCAATATCGAAAAATCTCAAATTTGGCACATTGGAGGTTTTTTGGTATGGCAACGACGATATATACCGAAGTAGTTTTTTCATACTTGGTAATTACTATATACACTATGTGTGTGAGCGAGAGACGGTAGACGTAATAGCGTGTGTCGATGTTTAGGTATATAATATATTAAAAGTAATCAATTTACGCGAATATATTATATACACACATCCGTTTTTGCAGTTTTCGACGAAACAGATTTGATAGCATCGTTAGATCATATTATGTTGCCGGTCTAACATTTAGTGTGACTATAATTTTTCAATTTTTTTTTTTTATACTCTGCTGCTGTTGTGTCTGCAGTGCTTTGTGGTTTTACTTTTACGCGATCAATTTTGCGCTGAAATCTACCACATACGTTCCCTCTCCCACGAATCCACCTCTGTACTTGTACAGGCGACCTACTCACGCAACCTTCTAGAGGTATACCTAAATAATATAATAATGATATTATAATAATGTGGTTGCGAGTACCTATACATATATGTTTACACCTATATACTTACACTATCGTGGATATTTCATTTTTTTAACATAATTTCTATTTACGCCATCTGTTACATACATTATTATTATTATAATGTATTATATGCGCGCATGCCTATAATAGGTGCTTGAACAATAGCTTCGTATACCTATAATATGCGTAAAATAAAGTAAAAAGTTATACGTAAAAGAATGACCTCCCTTCAACGATGGTACCTATATACTTTGTGTAATATTTTATTTTGCAAATGTTTATTGGACGTTTTACTACAAGAACGTATCGGGTGTTAAGTCTATGACTTTTGGCATGCACACATAATATGTAAATATGTATATAGTATACCTATTAAGTATATTTAGAGATCGTGGAATATATATCACATTTTTAACCTGCACGCGTTTTATACTATATATATATTACGCATACTCGACGAGAATTTTTTACAAGAACCGCGTTTTCATTGTGGATATACTACAATGTACACCTTTTCGAGATAATCTTTGGATATTCGGAGTCGTGTATCGTACAAAAACATACTCATACCTAAATTACTATCCGGTGCACAGTACACGGGTATTACCGTACATCGACGTGGTGTCTATGTCCACATTATTTCGTAAGCGCGAGCAGACTTCAATATTTTAGCTTGAGAATTTTTGGACCCTCTCCTGTACCTATAGTATGAATGTATCGATAGGTATCGATTAATTTTGTTCACATTGTCTTACAACGCACTATATCAGTACATAATAATGCAAATAACATAATATAACAATGTATAACGAACGAGTGAACGACGACTAGCCGCTATATTACTCAAGTGTTATTGAATTCGTTTATTATTAAATCTAAATCAACATTTGAAGTAATTTATTGTTCTGTAAATAATGGGTCGAGTTAAAAACGATTTTGGGTCATTCGGTATATATTTCTCCTGATAAAAACTATTGAAAACAATGGTTTTTAATTTTTTCACGCGAACGTAAAATGTATAGGTACCTACATTGTTGCATCACAAGTTAAAACATTTATGAGTAATCCTAAATTTCTAATATAATATGGAATAATTATCGTACATACAATTATTTATATACATCACAATATTATAGTATAGAACAATTTTATTTACGAATAACAGATCAAATACTGGCCTCTGGGGGCTTAACTTTTAGAGCTCCGATCATATAAAATGTCAGGGACTGACCAATGGAATATACCTGCAGATACCCCTCCTGCACAAGCCTATAAAACATTGTGTAGAAACTTGGAAATATTTCCTGTTGGCTGGTGTATAATATACACGCGTATGTCGTATATTCACGATAACTCCCCCACCCCTCCGTCGCTTAACACCTAAATCCATATAGATGTTATACATATTATTATAACACGTTGCGTATAGTAAAGTCGTTCTCGACAGTGTACCTACATATATATACTGAGGAATATGAGTTCGAAATAGTATCGTCGACGGTTGTTAAAAAATAAAAACAATATAATTATGTCCTCGTCGCACCGTGAACAATATTATTGTGATATCTGCGATAGCGTTATTGATTGTTCTCGCGACGCGTGCAACCCACATAATAATATTTATCCAACAATACCAAAATGTTGGGACTTCTTCACGGCTACGGCCACCACCGCCACACCACCATTAAGAGGTATATTATTATTATACCTGGTAGAAAAATCTGCGCAGTCGATTTCGAGTGACCGTTCCCACGATCGCGCCTATTATTGTTTTCTCTGCACAAGCGAATCTATATATTTTTCCCGTTACTCGTACATCATTACGTTTATTAGTATCGTTATTATATAATATTATACCACCGCGTAGGCGTATCCGACAATTATTTTTATCGAGTTTTGGTTTTTTTTATGCGTGTATGTAATGCATAAAAGCGAGCCCATAGCATCAATGCCAAACGCGTTATTTTCCCGTCGTCGTATAATGCCACATCGACGGCGTATAGGCCGAATGGGTAATATTAACATAATAATAATAATAATAATATATAATGTTGTCCGCTGCAGCTTAATTTTGTACCGACAAAAATAAGAATATCGGTCGTCACTCAATGCTGCACACACCACGTAATATTATGTAGACACCATTATTTCAAATACCTACGCCCACTATAGTAATAATAATATTGCGATCACGATATTTTTCTATTTTATTTAATTTTTTGAAATTCTTCTGATTTTACTCTCGTCGCGTCCGTCGCTCGTTCTCGTTTTGCTGTTTATTATCAATTTATTACTAATGCGGGCAATCAAATCGACTTAACCCGAAGACGGTTAGGTTAGGTTTGAGGCATAACCGGTACCCACTCCGGTCTCCGGTACTCGGTAGTCACAGCGGTCTGCTGCAAATAAAAACCGTATTTTAAACCCACCGCGGTAATGCGTCATGTTTTCTATCGCATTAAATTTATTTAATAAATAATATTTTACTCCACACACGAGACACGCGTGAATCTATGGTATGGTATTGGCCGACTTACGGCTCGCCACCGAACAGGAAACATTAGACGTTCGCGAGCCGACGATCGGCCTATATATTTTATATCGTAACAGACGATGAGTGATAACAATAAAATATATATAGGTCGTAAACGGACGAAAAAAAAAAAACAACTGATTAGCGTTTAAGGTAATTGAAAATTGGCGTTTGAATGTGGG